>JAZHYW010005914.1:0-128077 GCA_037355805.1 Ixodes ricinus
GGAATAAATGAATAAATAACCTTTTTCACGTCACGGGAGTTTGTTTTCGGATGCACCACATGTTCAGGAGAAATGGAAAAAGTGCAGCCCCATGAAACAAGTCTGCCAGTCTGGTTTGTCCCTTTTATTAATATTGATGGGTCAGAGATGCAAGAGTCCTCAAAAGCTACGTCGTATGCAGTGAACAGAATTCTTGGTGTGTAGACTCTGAAGGCGTAAAGGCTGGAGTGTGAATATATTGCCAACTTGGTTAGTATATCAAATAGGTTTCTTTACACTTAATTATATACATTTTTATTCTTATTAAACGGTTCCGTAACCCCTTGCCTCCCAATAACGTGTGTAACTCGTGCCAAATCTTACCGCATAAAGCCCGACCACGAGTGTGACTGGTGTATCGGTTTCGGCGCTTGTTTCGCGCTCTCTCTGGCAGATGAGTAAACCACCCCTGTTGATCCATTTACCTTGGGCAGTTGGCTCGTTTGTTTTGCTGTTTGACAGAGAAATAATGCTTCACTTAGCCAAAAACAAAAAGAACAGTTGCTTGTGAGAGTTCCTGCTAAAACAACGTGGCTTTGGCACGCAGGTCCACTTTAGCCGACAAAGAGATACAAAACCTTCTTTTTGAGTGGGATTAATGTTCAGGCATATGTGACAAGGAATCCTTCAGCCTTTCCGATTTTTAGGAATCGGACGATAGTTTGATGGGCAGTGACAGGAGTGATGAAAACTATGTGAATCCTGCAAGCATTCTATCAACTCCGGCGTCTGCACGTCAGTGGGACTCAGACCAGAAGTCCTGATTTAGAGCAAGACATGACAGCTAAAAGTCAAGGAAATATTTTTGTCTTATTTTAATGCGAATTGCCTGTTTTATAATATTATAATAATTTATAATACAAACAGCAAAATATAATTTTGCTGATTGTTCCTTGAAAAAAAAAGCAATGAGTAGGCAAGGGGTTAACGAGTTCTTTTTGCGACAGTCTCGTGTCAGGCGTTCAGTCGTCGTACATGTGCTCCTTGTTGTCGGATGACGCTCCTGGCATCTTGGTGTTCAGTTTGGTCGAGTGGCGACTTTGACTGAATGATGCCGTCTTGTGATCATACGTCATCTGCCGCCGCTGACATCTGACATCAATGTAGCAAGTTTGGGCATGCATTGCTTACGTGACTGTGCCTTTTGCTGTACCGTTGACTTGATGGCTGGCAACAATGTTTGTTTGCTATCCAAGCTACTTAACTTGCATTCCCCAATGGCGATTTCTTCTGTATGCAGCGACCACTGCAACTTGTGTAAGTCTCGTGTGGCAAAGAGAAGTCGGGTGATGCTTGGTGTCCAGTTTTTGAAAACGATGAACCATTCCATTCTATTTCTTCAAGCTACTCAGCGGCATTCTCCCTCAAAGTTTGAAATCGTGTGCTTCGAGGAGTGGACACAAATTATTGGTATCGGCAAATTATTATTGCCCTTGGACGACGACCGACACCAAATCAACTGCCATTGCATTGTTGCTCACCTGATTTGTCCTGCTTAGTGTAGATGTATGTGTCGTGCTTACCTTCAGTCGAGGTGATAGGGGTCAGGAGCTTCGGGGTGGTGTCGGCACCAGGGACAGAGGCCGCCGAAGATACCCCTCAATGTCCCGCGGTCTCTCCTCGAGACGTGGTCAAGGGTCGTTCGGCACGAACCCTCGCAGGCCGATTCATTGGTACGGGCATCTCCGGTAGACATGGCCGGCCTCACGTAGTGGTAGCAGAGTGGTCGTCGGTCGGCCGTTCGCAAGGCCTCCGTCTTTCTCGGTGTACTTTGTTCAATGCAGAGCTACACTGGTTCTTCCCGACGTCGGGAGTACTGCGGCGTTGGGGTGTCCCGTTGAATTGGCAAACTAATGGGCAGCCGGTGGCGGTCGTTGTGTCATTGCGGCGTAAGTCACCCTCGGTTCGTCAGATGCTGCTTCGCTCGCAGAAGTCTCCGGTTTAAATGCCTCTTGAACTTCTTCTCGAACATCTCGGCAATCGATATATAAGCCGGGCGACTGGTGGCAGGAAGTAGCAATTCCTGATCTCCTCCCAGACAACATCGTGTATGATGTCGCGGATGCCTGGCAGGCTGGCGTCGAAGTTGCAGCTGGACGACTTGAGTGTCGAGACGCCGGGGAGTTGTTGATCGTGACGGGCTCGGGCATGCAGTGCACGTTCAATGTTGGAAGCCTCGGTGATGAACCCTTCGACTGTTGTCAGAGGGTTGCGGACAAGGCTGCCGAAGATGTTGTCCCTCACATGAGGGGCATGAGGATTCTTAGATATCTTGTCTTCTGTAGCCTTAGGGTCGGCGCGGGCGCTCGATCAGGTGCAAAACATCCACCATAAAGGCGGTGATGCTCTAGTTGGGAACGTCTCCTGGACCTAATTAGGTATTCGGCTTTCTCTCGTCAATGTTGGCTGACGGACGTGCGCTCCAGCTGCGTCTTGCGAACTTCCCACGACGCTGAGAATGATTCGTGGTTCTCAAACCAGTGCCTGGCAGTTTCTCCCACGACAAGTATAGGTTCTGCAGGTGGTGGTCGTCTGTCCACCCATTGTGGCGGGCGATACGGTCATATTGTTCAATCCAGTCCTCGCCGTCTTTATACACCTTGCCGTGAAAGGCGTCGGAGTGTGAGGTGCGACGGGCATGCAAACAATGGCTGGAGCGGATGCGGTTTGCTGCTACGGTTTTGTCATCTTTGGCTTAGTCCGCTTCGGTTTATTTGGCAGGAGACCGAATTCCAGTGGTACTTCCTGGTAGCAGCGACTGACTGCTACCAGAACAATTTAGGAAGCAGCATAACTTCATTTAGCACGGCACGGGAACTATCAGCTTCAAGGCAGCTCTCCGGTGCGCCGCACAACCCAAGTGAGCCTTCGGTCATTTGAACGAAGCAGCACCACGATTACACACTACCAAACATGACTCACGCAATTTCCGTAGCTGCACTGTGTATCCAAATACATTGCACACGCTTCAATGCAGACGTTTATGTTTCCGATGGTCAACGAGAGCACAAAAACGTCGCGTTAACATTTATCCTAGCGATATCAAAATCAATCCGAGGTCCGAGCAACGCAGGGCCGATTGTCTCTTTCGTGGCAATATCCCCTTCGATCACCACCGAAATGAACACCGTACCTCCGTGATTCCACGTGATACCTACGTGAAAGACCACGCTGAAATCTAAAGTCGCTTTCGACCGGCTTCATATGAAGCTCCCGCATCTGAGATCAACTTGCTGACACCAACGACGACGAACAACGTATTCGACAAGCTCCGGCCGATGGCCCGGCCCAGCTGGGACCAGCCGCTGCCTGGGCGCTGTCAATTTTCCTGTGACGTCACGTATTTGGTTTGGTCACGTGACGAGTAGTCACATTTGCGCACAATGGCAGCGGCCTGGGAGGAGGGGGGGGGGGTTACTTTCAAGTGCAGACCGGAACCCCGCTTCAATCGCTCTAAGCCCCTCACCTTGTTGGTTGTACATCGTCTTCACTCATAAAAGCTGAACTTTTAAAAATCTTAAAAGCAAACAAGTTGTTAAAAAAAAAACGCTGTGAATGTCGTTGGCCAGCAAAGCTGTGGTATCACCTGCAACCATTGCCCACTGCACTATAGACCCTTTTCATGGCAAACACCACCAGGCGGTGCTCCAGTCTTTTACGTCCCAGAGACCTTCCGGTTCATAAAAAGAATGAACAAAGCCCATCCTAACACCGCTGTTTGAAATGTCGATGAAACGTTTAACCACCAATTCTCCAGTTGAACGCCAAAAAAACGAAGAAGCGCGAGATCTGTTAAAAATTTCCGAATATTCTTGTCAGCCAACTTGCCTCCTCCAAGACGTTAAATTGTCCAGCCGAGGGCCCTCGTTAAATCTCCAACTATAATGTACGTGTAGCATCTATGCTTTGCAGCCCTGGTGACATAAGCAAGCTCGACAGGCTTGCAAAGACGGAGAGACCGGAAGTCGCTCGGGACGCAAGCGCCAGTTCGTGTTTGTAAGCAGCAAAAGGGTCTATACCAAATGATTGACAAAAGAAAAGGTAATGCACTGTACCAAAACTTTTTATATATGACAGGCTAGTGACGCCACTCGCGAAGCTGCTGGCGCCGCGGCAGCTTGCGCAACAGTAATCTTTACCGCGAAACGTATGCGGTGAGCGCTACGTGCTTCGCATTGTTATCAGGAGCGCCTTATCATCAATTATGTGGTTCGGATGCTTGTTTTGTGCTTGTTCTTTATTGAAACGAATTGTGTGCTCTATGTGATATGCACTTTTCGCCTCAATCGCTGAAGGCTTTTTTTTTTCCGTGTGGACAACGACACGAAGAAATTGCAGAAATCCGACCTGCGAGTCATATGCAGCCTCGCTGTGAAAAACCATGCTGGACAGACACTTTCTTAATAATCTGAATGGTCTGGGATCGATTCCCGCCTGGTGCAAACGTTTTTTTTTTTTTTTTACTGCGATGATTTTAACCTTCCCCTCTCTCCTTCCGGTCCAATACACACACACACACTCAAAACTAATCAGTATCAAGCCTCGCGGCCACGCTTTTATCCAGGCTTCACTTTTGGGCTTATCGAAATGCCGAACACCTATAAAAAGAAAACGTTAATAGTTGACGCGGAGATTTTATTTTAATTTTTTTAGCTACTTTGTTTTTACGAAGTCTGTCACGTGACCAGCAAATCCCTCTTGCGGCTATGTTAGCCGCCGGGAGAGATACCCGCGTTCACCAGGAAACCGCCCCTGGGCTCAATGATCAATCACCTCCCCTCCCCATTGATCTGGATACGCATCGTTTTGCCGTGCAATCGGCTATCACTACTGTCTGATACATGTTAAAGGCCCGAGGCTAGCAGTGGTACTGCCCTGGCAAATTTTCTCATCTACAGTGTGTAACACTGTCGCCAGAACATCAGGCAGACTAACCTCACGTTGACTAAACAAATAACAACAAATTTGACGCGGCGACAATTCTGCCATTCTTTTACCATTCATCATCATCATCATCATCATCATCATCATCATCATCGTCTCTTTATTGTGCCCATAAATGACCAGAACTCTGTAATGCGGCACAGTTATGTAAAAGTTAAGAAAATAATCATGCACAAATTCCACATGCCAAAATCTACATCCATGAATTCATATGAAGAAGAGAAATCCATTCGAGCGACTTATATACATCACTAAGGATAAAATAGCATATTATGCAATTGTCTTTTGAATTCGACATTGTTACTGAAAATATCTAAGTTTTCCTTTCCAAAATTATTGGCAGATATCTGCATTCTACATAAAGGCGATGACATTAGATTGTTGCCAGTGTAAAAGTAAAAGCGCCCCTATTAAAACGAGCCGGAACATAAAAATTAACTTTGCATAAAAGCTCCGAGTCTATGTCATTATGAATTACTCTGTCCAAAAATACTACGTCACGTGTCAGCCTCCTGGCAGATAAAACTTGAAGCCATAATTTAGCAAGGAGAAGTTCATAAGTATAAAAATGTCTTCTGCCAAAATGTCTATCATAAGCTATGCGTACCAGGCGTCTCTGAACAGATCCTATTTGTGGTTCATCTGTGCACTAAGAGAATTCCGCAGTATCAAACCAAATTCTAATCTATACCTGATAAGGGAGCAAAACAAGCGGAGCAAGCAAGCATGACCCACAGAATGTCAAGTTATACGAGTTATCATTTCCAGCAATCTAACTGTGGTACAAACAATCTGGCTGACGTGGTAGCTGAACGATATCGAACTATCAAAATAAACGCCGAGATCACGAATGAGAGACACTCGTGATATAATCTTACCGTCAATCGAATACAAATATGACACAGGTTCCCGTTTTCTGCTGTACGACAAAACCTTAGTTTTTTCGGGATTAATTATTAAAAGATTTGCTATACCCCAATCAAGTATACACGACGCATCATTCTGAAGAAGCACGCAGTCATCCCTCGAACAAATTCTCAAAAAGAGTTTGATGTCGTCAGAAAATAGCAACGCATTTGAATTAGCCATGCAAGTTTCAATGTTATTGATGAAAGTCTGAAACAAAAGTGGCCCTAAATTGGAGCCCTGGCCTGGGGTACTCCAGACGGGGGGAAAAAGGATCAGAAAAATTGTCTGAATTACGAAAGACGCAATGACGGTCGGTCAGATAGCTTTTGAACCAAGTTACGAGCACAGGCGAAAATCCGTTCTGCGATAGCGTATGCAAGAGCAAGGCATGATTAACTTTGTCAAACGCCTTGGAGAGATCAAAATAAATAACGTCAACCTGACCACGACCATGAACGTAGGGCGCCGAGTAATCGAAAAAGGTACATAGATTCGTCTCAATTGAGCGTCCCTTACGAAAACCATGCTGAAAGGCGGCAATGCGTTGATTGAAATAAAAAGACAGACGTGTGTGCACTAAAATCTCAGATACCTTTGCAAAAGCACATAGCAGGGACACAGGGCGATAACTGTCTGCGGCAGAAGTGTTCCCAGCCTTTTGTACTGGAATAACAACCGACTTTTTCTAAACAGATGGGGAAAAAAAAGCGTACACAAGGAAATATTAAATATAGGTTCTAAGACAGGTCATCGTTTCTGATTCGCTAAACCTACAAAGTCAAGAAGCATTACAAAACAAACAACAAAACAAAAACATGAAATTTATTGCGAGCGTTTTCCTCGCAGTTACAACTCACGCAAAACGAAGGGGCCGAATTTACAAATCTTCACACAAAAATATTCAGACATAACGCTTGAGTGTGCACCACGCATCGAGAAATTCAAATGTTGCACGGCTGAAATCATATTTGAGGAGCCTTCGCTGTTCTTCCGTGAGTAGCCAGCGAGGACAAAATGTATCATATGTTTTCTTGTCTTTTTTCGGAGCTCTTTCCTTTCCTTTCTTCACCTCTCTTACATCGGCGCATTGCAGCAGCCCCCGCGCCAAAGCGTTGTTTACTCACCGGGCTTTGCTTATAGCATCTTCTCGAGTCTCTGCAGAGTGTGCAAGCCCTTGGTTAATGGTCGCCGCTGAAACTCGTACGCGTGTTGTGTGAGCGAATGCAGCTGCTGTGTTGCAGCTTGTGCAATCCGCTCCTTGCTGACCCCCCCCCCTCTTTTTTTTGTTTTTGGTTTTGTATTTCGCCCAGTCTGTTCTTTCGGTGTTCCCCAATTTGCGACACGGTCTTTCCTAAAGATCCAAATGCCACCGCGCGAGTTTCTGTCTACGCCTCTCTACGTCTTTCGGAGTCCAAATACTTTGGACTTTTAGACTCTTAGGTTGCGTTTTGGCAGAAATGCAAAGCAAAAACAAGGACAAATAAAAAAACATCTGACCCTTTGTTTTTATTTTATCCCTGCGCTTCATACCCCTACCTCACATGCTGCATCTTTTAGCATTGTGAGGAACGGCGCGTGCCTTCAACATTTTTAACCTTTTAACATCTACGTTTGTTTGTCCCTACGTATAGCTTCAATTTTTTATTTATTTATTTTTTTGAAAGGGGGGGGGAGGAGAGAGAGGAGCGGTACACTCTTAATGTCGTTCCACTTAGGTTCCGGTTGTAAGCGGAACTTTTTTCAAAAAGTTTATCTTAGCGAGGAGGAAGTGTATTCTATATACGCCTTAGTTTATGCAGACCAGTGCTCCAGATAAATTGTGAAGGTGGTATATAAACGGCGCTCGCCATATTGACATCTACAAACGTGTTCCACATACATTAAAAATACTTTTATGTGAAACGGTGTTCCATAAAGATATCTGGAACAGCGTTCGAGATTTAGCAGGTCTGGGGGTTCTTGTAACTTTGTTCGAGATATTTCAGGACATTCATGTGGATCATTCTAGAATGTCATTATGGATGCCACATAAAAACAAAACGCTGTAAGGAAAACACTTCTGGCTACCCCAAATTTTCTGCTGCTTTGGTATTCGCTTCTTGCTAGAGCAGTCAGCAGAAATCAAAAAGCTCAGAGTACATCACAAAGTTAGAATGACTGGAGCCATAACTTCTATCGGTTAGTGGTTTGGAACAAATCTAAATTGACGCAGTAACAATCACAAACTATTGCAGCAATGACAGGCTTATAAAACGCGTCATTGCTTCATATACGTGATATAGTGCTATTTTATATTTGTCATATGACAAGCGCTTGAAAATATAAGTACAGTTCGTCTACTTGTGTGAAGGACTAAGATAGCTCAATATTTTTTATGCAAGTACTAACACAAACTAGATCTGGCCACAGCTTCGCCAGTGATACTATATTCGTGCGTAACGTTAAGTCTTTCTGGAGACGTCCCCCAAAGCCTGGCTAATACATCCACCCCTGATACAAGCCTGATCTGCTCAGCCGTTACTTCCGTATTGCAAGAGACAGCGATTGTTGCTCTAACTTCATGCCCGGGCCTTCAAACAAGCCATGTTTTCTGGCGTTACCCTTAAAACGAATTGTTCTTGGAACGAAGACAAGTCGCCATATTTCAAGGCAGACTAACCTCTCGCTGTCTAAACAGCCAGCTTCCACGACTGCGTGTTGACGTTTTTTACTCTCTCCTTAGGCAATAGAAAGATATTTGTATCGTCAGCACTGCAAGTTACTAAAATTAGAAACAAAACAACATCTTGTTTACTTAGAGACATTCAGGGTCATTTAAAGGTTATATTAAAAGTCTACGTTAAAGGCGGCGAACGCAGTGTAACACAGGCAACTTTCATTGGCCACGAATCATGAGCTTCAGCCCATCGGCAAAAGTTGTTCTGGCCCTGAGCACTGCCTCCGAAATTCTTGGCTTGAAAGAGATCTACTCCGGCCTTTCTAAACGTTCGACTGCCCAACAGAAGGAGCATAGAGCACAGCTTTTTTAGAGGTCCACAAGGCAGTGTTGATACAGAGCCGGCACCATCATTTCAAAGATCAAATGTGTGCACGCGGCATGCAGCTCGTATTTTCGTAAACACTGCGAAGGCCGGGGTGCTCGAGCGCTTTGCGACGCGAGGCAATGTCGGGTGTACTAGAACAGGGAGGTGTGCCGAGCGGCATCGGCTTCCCCATAGGAGTTGAATGTTGTGTGGCCCAATTCTGCCGTAGGGGCCTGGGGTGGCGCTTCAAGTCACAGCGGGGCCAGGAGGCCTGTCAGGCATCGTTTAGCGAGGCTGGCTTGGGGCGTTTTGGTTTGAATATTTCTTCTTGTTTTGTGTTGTGTCTGAAGCGATACAATATTGTGTGGCTGCTACCTGTGCCGAAGAGACAAGGCACTCACAAGGATGTCAGATACTGCAAACAAAATGACGGAGCGATACTGTCTTGTGCTGGGGTGCAACGTGGGTTAACAGACATGTAAAGATAAACACGCCTCGTTTCGGACGCCGAGCGACGCCTCTCTGTTCGAGGAATATGATTATCTGATTACAACTAAAAAAACAGAACTGATGTAGACGGTAACAAAACAGAAGTCTAACAAGAATCTGTGACCTGTTTGACATGTCAGAGAAAACAGATTTCTCCTAGTGTGATTGCTCTTCTATAAAAACAGCAGTTGAAGTTGCTCCATTTTTCTTGCCGGTCTTGGAGTTTATTTTTATGTGATGCATGCTCACTAGATAAAATCAATTCAGGCATTTCCTAGTCTATATAGCTTTGGCTGAGAATTCATAATCAAGAAAACGCTCGCTTTCATTAATCCATGCTTCAAAAAAAAAAGTTAACAACAGAGCAAAAAACTAGGTATATAAAAATCTGCAAAATGCACAGCTGCCGAAAAAATAATTAAAAGAGCTTTGAAACTCAAGTGGAGAGGAAAGCAGCTCACATCACAGGAGTGGCCAGAGTGGCATAGGGTTAGAGCCGCAAACAAAACTACAAAAATTTAGAGACCAGGAAACAAAATTCGGCAGAGACACTCAAGACTGCTTATGTGAAGGAATGCCAAAGCATTCCTACAGGCCCTTCCTATCGCACACGGCGCTGCGGCGGTTACACCACACTCTCCCACTGCGCGGGCGCGGCGAACCTTGCCGGCTTCATGACGGCTTCCGTGACGAAGCATTGCGTTGCTGTGTTTTTCTTTGTGTTTTATTTCTGAACCGCGTCCGCTTTGACCTTGAGCGCACCCGCCGGCTTCCGTGACGAGGAATCTGCGTTGCTGCGCTTTTCTTTGTGTGTGTGTGTGTGTGTTTTTTATTTCCGAGGCGCGTTCACATTGACTTCGAGCAACCGCGCCGGCTTCCGTGATAAAACATCTTATATGACGCGTCGCAGCCATTTTATGTGCCGCTTTTCGCGGTTACGGGTTTTTAGGTGCCGTTTCTACGCGGTTACACACGCCGCCGGCTCCACTCCATGAGACAGTTAATGCTTTAGCATTAAAAAAAAAAGGGGGGGGACTACTTTTAACAAGAAACGACATGGAGAGAACAGTCCTTTTCAAAGGGGGCAAGTTATAATTGTCGACGACAACAAATATTACCAGGCAGCAGAACGTTTCCTCAACCGCTAAGCAAAACTGAATGCTTGGTTCGTCCCTGACGCCCATTTTGTGTAATATACGGTTCGAAATTCTTTCTAGAAGATTATAGAAAACAGGGTCACTGGACACATCAATGTATCAAAACGCAGTGCAGCTGTTTGTACCTAGTGTAATACAAGGCTTGCAAAACTGTAAGCCTTTTTTTTTTTCATTCTAGAACTATTTTTGTTTTGGGGACAGAGGAGGCGAAGGGGGCCACGCTTACCAGGGAGCCGCGGGCCGCACTGGGAGCCACGAAGAGCCGCATGTGGCTCGCGAGCCGCAGTTTGGCCACCCCTGGCACATCATATCATATACGCAAACTTCGCTTTCCTAATGCCGGTATATGAGGTGAGATAGGCAATTATTCTTTTATAAAAACGAAGCGAAAAAATAAATAAAAGAAGCGATACTATGTAAGTAACTGAACGCTCCCAAACGGCATTTTCGCTTTGAGTAAAAGCTTCTGCCGCTCGCGCCAGTCACGCTTTATCACACATGTTTTAAATGGAATGTTACTTACTCTTTCTCAGACCCGAAGCAGAGAAAAACAAAGGAAGAATACGACAATTTTCACGCCGAATAAAGCAGCTCTGCTGCGACCGCCAGGCCTCTGCCAGCCGTCGGATGCCCGCGGTCTTCCCCACAGCGCCCTCACCGGCGTGCTTGCACATCGGGACACACTCACAGCCGCTGGACGGCACACCTCCCCATTCTAGCACACCCTAGCAAGTGCCACTCAGCTCGTGAGCTGGCTCAGACAGTTCTTCCTTTCTCCCAGTTTTCGACGCGGCTTCTAGCAACCAGGCCCTGATCAGTAAACAGCGGGAAAGCGCCGCAGTGGAAGAAACACGGCAAAAGACAAAACAGAAACGATGGGGAAAATTAAACAAACCCAACCATTTCACACACAAAAAAAGCAAAAACGATGCAGCTTGAAGTTCCAAGCGAATGACGGGACCAAAGAACCCCTCTTCCTCCTACCCAGTAATGTATCTGCTCGAGTTTATATAATGAGCACGACGTTTCGCCTGCTCAGACTCACAATATATATATATATATATACGTATATTGTTTGGCCCAGATATTTTATTCAGACTCGTTATTGGCTCGCCACTGCTGTTCCATCAATATAAATGATTGCAGCACTTCATCTGAAAACAATCAGGTGCGCACTTATTTCACATCTTTTCCGGTCTAATAGATGAACACTCCGACTTCAACCTAGCGCTTTCTTGAACAAGTAATGTGTGTTGTGGTGAAAAGCAACGAGTATAGACCTTTTCAGCTTTTGTCGCATGTGCGTTGCCATCTTGGAATACAACGCCTTGGCGAAAGGGTTGTATTGCTGTTTTTTGTCGCGTTTCACCGCGTTTCTCGCCTTATTTTGTAAAGTGTCGTTCGATGCTTGTATTAACTACCTCTTTGGATTCCATCATCCACCTCTGCAGTTTATTTCGTAACACGTTTTGACTATTTTCACCGCAGGCGTAGCGGATACATGTGAGGAGGGAGGAGGCACAAGAATCAGCGTTAGTCCTGGCGCACATTCAGCCCAATTACTTATGGCAACTCAATTTTACTCAGTGATAGTGACCGAACATTCGAAAGAAGTAGCGCAATGTATATTTATACTCCCCCATTTATGATCTTAATGAAGGTGACAAAAATAGCGAAAGAAACAATTATACGTATTTCCTGAATGCACCTTCATAACAAATCGAAAACAGTTGTTTGTAATTAAATAGGGGAACTCGAGTGGTGAAAATAGGTGACGAACGTTTAACTTGCATTTATCGTATCCTAGGAATAATAGTAGTGTCGAAATCAGGCGATTTGTTTCTTCATGATATATCAAAATAATTCGGCAGAGACCCTTAAGACTGCTTATGTGTAGGAATGCGAAAGCATTCCTACACTAAGCGCATTCCTACAAGAAGGGCGCCACGTCTTCCTTTTTAACACGGCGCTCCGGCGGTAACATCTTCTTTAAGGCAAATTAATTATTAATTTCTTTATAAAATTACTTTATAAAGAGGAACCATTTGAAACATGCGGCGTCCTTTAATTCGGATTACATGTCATGTTTCAATCACTTTCATTCCACGCCTGACGTTACGTTTCACGTGAGCCTTGTGGGTTGTTTGAAATCCCCGCGCGAGGTTATGTGGCTGGGACGTCATGACCCTAGTGACCAATCAATATTTTCCCGTCATACCTCCAACACCGACTTTTCTGCGACACGAGCTCCTTAACGCTCTTCCGTTAAAAGAGATAAAGGAGTTTCAGAGTAACGTACGCAATTTTAGCGCGCGCTATGCAAGAGAGTTCTAGAATAACGCCTCTCCGCCGCGACGCATAAGTCCAAGCATCTCACGCTTGCAACGCCACCACGATAGAGTCACAATATTTATTTCGCACACGAAATGCTGTGACATGTAAAAAAAACATGTATTTTGGTCCCGATGACATTTTAGATTTGTTTAAACATGAGAATGCGACGGGAGACGTCGACCGGTCGTGTCCACTTGCGTCGCCTCGGCAAAAGAGGTATCGTGTACTGATCTTCGCACACCGTATATTCGCCGAGAAATGTTCGCGCGTCGCAAGCATCAAGTTGCCGGCGATCGGTGCCCACCTTACTGGGTTTTCCGAACCGGGTGCAATATCGTCCCATATTGAAAATCATGGTCGCGAAGATGCTATGAACGTGGAGCTCACGACGCCGCCAACGCGACCGCTGCCATGGCCCTGGGAGCTGCCATTTTTTAACCGTGCCTCGTCTTGGCTTCAGCAAACTTCTCATCACGAATCCCCCTTGGAGGAGCGCAAAGAATCTTTGCGTCCGAACGCAATTTCCGAAAAATGAAGTATGCTAAAATAGCGCCCGCAAAGCGCGAAACGTGGCTAGCGTTCGGCGCATGCGCACTGGCGACGGCGCTATTCTTTGCGCACGCAACGCGTTAGCGTGCGCTATTCAAAAACTTCCTATTATGTTAGCCCCCGGCGTTTGTCGACCGAGAAAAGCCAGCTCCTAATGAAGAGGGCGGCTGCAGTGAAAGAAGCCCGATGAGCACCTTTTCCTCGACCAACTACCCATATCGTCACTCAACCGCGCATAGTAAGCTAAACAAAGATTGAGCGCCGTACGCAGGCTGGTGAGGCTGGTTGCCGGGTTTACCGAAGCTTCCCATCTGGTCAACTAGGCAGTGCAGCCCATATCTCTTCCTCGCCCACCTAGAGCACATCGAGCGAGTTCTGACTTTGATTTGTTTGCACCCTTCTTTGTTCTCGCTTCAGCGTCCGCCTCCTTTTTTTTTTTATCTTTCAGCGATTCGCGTCGATAACGGCCATCGATGAATGTTCTCCGCCCACGCCCCTCGCTCGCGCTTTTCCCGTTTCCGAAGATTTGCGCCCTGCATCCCGGAGCATATATTACAGCCGACGTCTCTCGCTCGGCTTTCAGAGTGTGAATGCAGCATTAGTTATTTTTCTCTTTTCCGTTCGCTACTTTTTTTTTCTTTCTTGGTCGTCCGGTTGACGAAGTAATCGGTCGACGTTGTATTTTACGCGTCTCGAAGGTTCCCGCTGCTCCGCGCAGCGTGCGAGGAGACTCTCGAGGCCTGCGTCGCCTCGGTCCTCTTATACTGATTGGGTTTATTGTTGCGGTCCGATAGTGGCAGCTGCCGCCCGTCCCGTCGAATATTGTGGTCTTGTTCTCTTTGTTTGCTGGGGGACGCCTTCGTTTGGTTTATGGGAGTCTCCCTTGCTCGTCTTCCCTTTTTTGTGTGCATTTGCAGCCGCGAGTGAACCAAGTCAGAAATGGTGTTACGCTGAACAGCCGAGAGAAAAATTGTACCGGTGGTCTGTTGGGAGGTATATTTGTTGTTGTCTCGTATGCAACCGAATGTCTTTGTTGACTATATTCTTGTTCTTTTAACGGTGCGCTTGAATTATCCGAAATTCCGAACGAGGTGAGACTGATTGCGATGAGCGACCGTGCTTTGAAGTATATCACGCCTACTTGATGTTTTCTTGACTTTTGAATAGTAGTTGAGAAAGAAAACAAAAGATTGATAACGTGTTTTGACCTACGTCATGTAGAGAATCGTATGAGCGTAAGTTATAGATGTACGGCGAGCAAGTGTTCCAAAATGCGTCTTTGGCGCATCAATACGCAAATAGGAAAAAGGCAATCAAAGGGCAACTAGAACGCTGTCGTGCGCTTAACGGGACACTGACAGGGTATTTATGCTCGTTTAGGTTTTTAGTTGTATGTGACATATGAGAGCCCAACTACCCAGAACAGAATTTGCGGCTCGAAATTCGGTTTCTTTCTGCTCAAAAACCACCGATCCACCGATCGAGAACTGGCCGGTTTGAGTCGCGCTCACTCTCTTTTTCGTGGTCACGGGCCGTGGGTCATTGAAGTCGTGGGTCATTGAAGGCACACAGTCAATACTAAAAATAGAAAAAAAAATGAAACCCATTTTTGCGGCTTTCAAAAAGCTGCAAATATGTTGACTGAAAAAAAAAAAAAGGTTGCGCAGGCAATTGGAAGCATTCTCTGCGTTCACTGCATAATTCTCAACATGGCGTCGTTTCGCGTTTCGTGGGACTCGCGGGTGGGAGCGGACGACGGGCGTAGGACCTCCACTTCAGAACTGTCGTTCACGGTGCCGGCGAATTCTGTCCTCCTTCGAAAGAGAAATTTAGGACCGATCAAAAGAGTTGATATCCATCCCGTACGACACGCCCGACCAGCAAGCCGATTGCACAAAGACGTCGCCGAGCCGTCGCCCCTTCTCGTGGCTGAAGACATCGATCGCTCGCTTAAACGTCAAGCACCAAGTGCGTACATCGAGTTGAATACGCACGCGTACGGTTTCTTTACTTGGTGCGAATGTGGCCAATGCGCGGTGCTGCCCGACTTCAAGCCGGGTGTGCATGTACTGGAGGGAAATCGGCAGCAAACTTTCCGACATACAGTCGACCGGATGCATTACTACGAAAGAAATAGTTCCTTCATTAGCTCAGTGGAAAGACGTCCGCTTCACACGCAGCAGGCACGGGTTCAATCCCTAGTGTGGGCGTACTTTTTCATTTTTTTTTTCAAACATTTTGCAATGTTTACGTGTTTTTTTTTGCAATTGAAAAAAAACAATTGATGCGGACGTATACGTCGCTGAACTAAATGGTATGGGATTCCATTGCCGCACAATGCCACTTTCAGATGTGAGGCAGCTTTTCACGCAACATCTTGGGAGTATTCTTTTCGGAGCCGATCATGGGAATTCCCCACGGGTACTCACTACTAAATGCGAACACTTAAATGTACAAAACAGCTCATCTTGAAGTACAGAACAGCGAGCGGAACAAACATAACCGCAAAGGAATCGCACGGCGAACGGATCCCGAACGCACTTCGTCTGCTGCACCCAAAAGAAAAAGAAAATCGCACGGTTGGGTGTAGCCACGTGACTTCCGCCACTCAATCTCTCCTCTCCAAATCTCCGTGCGGTGTGTGGGTTTCGGTTCAGTTTCGAGCAGTTGCGTTTTTTGGCTTTATTAAAAAAAAAAAAACGAGACTCTGTAGCAAAATATTAATTGGGTAGTATTCCGACACCATAATAAATCGCCAGGCAAAAAAATTTAAAAAAAATGTTGGGGGTGTCAGTGTCTTTTTGACCTTCTCGACGAGCGATATCACACTACAAACGCGCAGAAAATGCGCGATGACGAATGACCCAAACGTGTGCCGTCGTTGATTAAAATTAAAAAAAGAAAACATGGGCGCGTTTTGGGTGTAAACAAACGACAATGTACGCAAGTTGCAGACGATCTTGCACGTCGTATGGACCTCTTTGTTTACTCTCGTCCGCAGCCTGTGCATCCACATGACGTCAGACACAGCCGCCGCAGGCACAATGGTTAGCCGATTGCGGTTATGGGACGTTCGTCGAAGGGTAACAAACTAAAATCGGTAATATTATGTGAAAAAAAAAAGAGTAGAACGCGATAGCGAAACATAAAATCATAAACTCTCCCCGCTCCCAAGCCGTGCAAGCGTGCCTTGCGTGGCCTAGTCGGTAGCATGTCTCGCTCGCAACGGAAGGATCGTGAGTTCAAATTCCTCCTAAAATTCTTCCATCTTTTCTAGAAGGCAAATGAATTACTTTATAAAGTGAAATGTCTTGAGAAATGCGGCGAACCTTAGATCAACATTACATGTCATGTTTTAATCACTTTCGTTCCACGCGTGACGTCACGTCTCACGTGAGCGTTGTGGGTTGTTTGAAATTCACGCGCGAGGTCACGTGGCTGTGACGTCATGACCAAATCGACCAATCCTGGATTTTAGCGCACGCCACCGACGACAGCTTTTCTGCGACACGAGCTCCTTAACGCTGCCGCGTTACAACTACTGTACAAGCAGCCGCCGTTTATAACTCTACTGACAAACCATACTGAGAGCAAACATTCCCGTTCAACTTAGTTTCACTTCAGAGCTCGCTAGCTCGCGCCGTCACGGGCGGTGGCAACGCGGTCGTTTCTGAGCAAACACATATCTCTGAAACAGCTTTAAAAATAGAATAGGAACTAAATGGGTAGCAGAGATTATTGCTGTCCATTAGACGTCGAGAAATATAAAAATCCTAATTCGAAAAACCACCTGAGAAGAAACTATTTACGTTCGATGAAAGGCGTTCGATGATATGAGAATCGATAAAGCGGCATTCGATGAAACAGCTTTGATAAAATTATACAGAATAGTTAAATGAAGAAACTAACCTGCTTGATTGATGGATGTTATGGCCCATTTTTGAAGAAGCTGCTCGATGAATGTGATGACGCGATGGATGTAACGGTACGATGGATGTAATAACACGCTTTTGGACGAAGTTGCTCGATGAATATGATGGTGCGGCGGATGTTATGGCATGATGGATGCAATGTCACGTTGGGTGAACTGGCCAGTCATGGATGGAATGACACGATGGATGTGCTGACATTATGGATGTAACTGTCACGATGGATGTAATGGCACGAAATTGGACGTAATTGTTCGATGGACCTAACGGCACGATAGATGTGTTGGCCCCAAGCCGCCACCAGGCGCAGGTAGGCATATCCGGTATGAGCAGCAAAAATGTCATAAACCATTTTAACCTACAAATAGTAAAAATATAGAGGAACTGAAAACGAGAATGGGTGTCTGTTGCACCTATTATCATAAACATATTATATTGGCGTGGCGACGGCAACACAATGTTTTCGCCCATACTGGAAGTGACGTTATTCAAGATGGCGGCGCTCTTGTGGAAGAGGTCTATACGCGCTCGGAAAACAAATTGTGAAAATCCTGGGCCCGTTTGCTCGAAGCTGGTTAACTCTAACCGCGGTTAGAAGTTAACCGCATTTCCCTACGAGGGGGAATTTTAGGTCACGTGACCGGCAGAGTAAGGACTTCGGGAAACATGGCGGTGCCCCGGTGAGTGAGCGCCTCTCGCTTTGGAACTATAATGTCGTTGTAGCTGCAGTATCGGGCGCGTTAGTCAGCAATAAACGGTGCAGGATTCTTTCGCTTTGCCTTACCTCACTTAAATCGCAAAGCATGAGCAATGACCTCGCCGCATTTTTTAGATAGTATTTCGATTCTGGCCATCCCTAAGCCTAAATGAACGCGATAATTGTCGGCATGGCAACGTCTTTGGAAAGTGGATCGCCTTGAGTCAATTGGCCGGGTATTGATAGCACACAAAAGCAGACAGCGTCTCAATAGACCTTTTGCTAAATTTACAAAACACCGAGGTGCATGCTACGAGTGTAGTTGCACGCGCTGCACTTGCTGGCGTCTGCAGTTCTAACTGTTCTAAAGCAAAAAGCATAAAACAAATTTTGCCTTGCACACGCGTACGTCAAAGCGAACGTTTTATAAGGGGAAAGCCAGAGCGCGCAGATCGTACAATTACACTTCCAGCGTTCTCCTCGATGCTTGAGTAATTTACTAATAGGTCTATTTTCACTGGAGCCGAAGTACAGGTTTTTCAATTTATGATGGTGTTATATACAGTTCTTAAATGCTGGGCAACCATGCTGCCGGTGTACCACCCGCCTTTTACTGCTCAATTCTTTCTCATCGTTTCTTGGACTGAACTTCGTAGTCCTCATTCCAACTTGGATGGAGATTTCAACGAGATTTGTCTTCACTTCAAACAGCCAAATACTGTATTTAGAAATTTTCCAAACAACGGTTAATTTAGCTTTACCTTACCCGATATTTGTACCACGAGCAACAAAAGATGTTTCTTATGCTCAAATGCCTGCCGCGCTGCGTCGCGAAAACACGGTAGTGCGTATTTTCGGGTCCCCTCTTTTCGGGAACTTTTTCCACGGAAGCCACTTATATTCGCTACAGCCAGTAGGTGACACCAGCTATCACCCTATAATAAAACACGGAGCTATAGCTCATCCAGCCCTCGTCAAACTTGGCTAGGTACTTGTGGGCACCTAGTAGGGAAGGGCGGTTAACTTTTAACCGCGGTTAAAGTTAACCGGCTTCGAGCGAACGGGCCCTGGGGGTTAAACTTTTGCAATGATTTAGGTCCGGATGCACAGCAACTCAATTTATCTGTGTGAAAGCCAGGCCGGATGTCTGTATACGTATGTTAACATATGAGTTGCGCTGCACAGAAATGGACCGATTCGACCGAGGAGAGTGTTTTTTAGACGCGTTTAGATATTCTTAGCTGACCGTGATTGGCATGGCCAGCTTGGGTACGTGAAGACATTTAATGCATATTCAATACATTGAAAGCATATTGAATCGCTAAAAAAAAGACAAAAAAAACATGAACACTGAACGGCTTATTTAATTCACTACACGCATTCAGTATAGTCTCCAAGGTGTCTTTGGCTGTTTATATTGTAACCTTCCTAACTGTCAGAAACTGAGTCTGACGCCAATTTTTGTAATGCACGAAAGCTTTCCGCCGGCGAGACCACGGCCAGGTTAGCGGCCTGCAACGTTCCGGGTCGAAACTGTTTCTCCTCCACGGGCGGGCTTTTCTCCTTTCTACCGGCCCGGTGAAACAGTGTAGCATGCCCGGTACAGGGGCATGCTACACTGCTGAAACCACACTAAACGGCATGTCGTGTCCCACCAGCGGCAATTCGTTTATTCTGAACACTTTTTCGTTATGATATCGTTTCAGAATCGTTTGTAAAACCAATCAGGGACGCGCAATTTATATCACTTTACTTTTTCTTCATAAAATAAACCCGGACATTTGTGAAGAAATTGCGTTCGTCTCATCCTCACTTTGCTCAAAAAGATCATTAAAAAAAAGAACAGATGCCACATCTACACAAAGAGGGATGCCCGATTTTAGTTGATGGTATGATAAACAATTTTTTTACATACGCTAAACACTCTTTCCACTGAAGGCTGTGCGTGATATACGGGGGTTGCGTTAGCTTTTCTCGCCACGTATTAGGTACTGCAGATTTGTTAACATTGAAATGATGTACCGGGTGTTTTTGTCTAAAAACTAAATAAAAAGGCACTTGAACAATTTAATATTTTTGGGACAACGCTACACATGGCTTGCACGTGACATCATTGCATCCTGCTGTTCGTCATTCCCACTTCTTCCTGCCAAGAAGGACAAATTCGACTGCGCAAAATGCACGCTGCTGAAGTTACGCACGCTGCAGCGAGGCAACGACAATGGCCGTTGAAGTGGTGTTGCAAGAAACGTATGGACCTTGACAGACGTCAGGGCACGAGTGTGATGCATTCATGAGTAAGCAGTCTTGCCACTGACTGGCTATTCGGTGTTAATCGCCCTCAGACCAGGGGCCCTAATCTGGACACTTGGCGAGAAACTCGGCGAGAAATCTGGCGGGCGTGATTGGCCAACGCCGCACTTGACGTGGCGCCGGCCAATCAGAGCCGCGGCATTTCTCGCCGACCTTTTCGCCAAGTGTCCAGATTAGGGCCCCAGAGCGCAACGATCATTTCTTTCCAAATGTCGCCCGCTCCTCCGAAAAGACTACGAACGGCAGGTTAGCACATGCGTGGCGTAGGGATGCGAGTATTCCCGGCGGTAGAGTTTTAGAATGACGTACGGCATTTTGGCGTACGTTAACGCTAAATTTAGCGTTTGCGTTAGCGCACTTCACGCAAGACAGTTTTAGAATAGCGTTTCTCCGCCGCGACGCAAAACGCAAGACGTGCAACGCCACCAAGATACAGTGAGAATTTTTAGTTCACACACAAAATGCTGTAACCTGAGAGAAAAAGAAAATGAAAGACGTTTACAAATATCTGTAATGCGAAATAAAAGCTCAGCTCTTGAGGAGGAGGAGGGGAGCGTACGGAGGAGGAGGAGGAGGAAGATAGGTACTCCCTACCCTCCCTCCTCTTCCTCCGTATCCTCCCTTGCGGGAACGGGGAACGAGCGCCTAAGAGCTGCGCTGTAAAACAAGTGCTTGGTTAAGAGTGACATTTTAATCTTGTTTAAATATATCACAATACGACGCGAGCGGTCGGCCGGTCGTGTCCCTTAGAGTCGCCTCGGCGAGAGAAAGCATTTGCGAGACGCAAGGTGCAAGTTGCTGGCGATCGTTTCCCACCTTGCTAGATCTTCCAAAGTGTTTGGGGCGTGATGTTCCCGGAGAAGTGCAAAGTTGTCCTGTATTGAAAATCGCAGTCGCGATTTTCTAACTTCTCGCGCATTTCGAATCATCCTTGGAACAACGCAAAAACCATTTGCGTACGCACGAAATTTTCGAAAAATTGCGGACGCAAAAATTGGCGCCCTCAAAGCGCAAAACGCTGTAGCGTTTGGCGCATGCGCAGTGGCGACGACACCATTCTTTGCATACGCTAATCTAAAACTCCCTAATATTCAGCGCCGCTTTGATACTTTAATGAAATGATGCGCGTGCCCTGTCCTACCCAAGAACGGAATTGACTGGACAGCATTGCGCTGACATTGGTTGTGCCAATAACAAAAAGACGTAAATTAAACGTCGAAACAGTGCGAGCGACAAAGCCCCTGCATGAAACAAAATAAATGTGGATGCGGCATAAGTAGGCTGCAGCAGCTCTATGCAATCCGGAACTACGGAACCGGTCACTCTTGAATTTAGAACGAAAATACTTTTCGCGGCCAAAAAACAATCGCATCTACTCGTACTTTTTTTTTTCTTTGTGGAATTTCCGACGAATTGTTTAGAGTCTCGTGCCAACGCTACTGCTATAGGCTACGGTCGAAATGTATACGCAGAACGGAGCTTGGCATTGTACAAGACAGTTGCGTGGCATCTTAATTGTTACTTATTTGACTATATTTCTCTTCGAGTAATAATGAAAAGATAACGCCTAGTAGTAGTAAAAAAAAAACGTGTACCCTTGGATAATCTTAAGACCTTGTTTTTTTATGTTAATTCGAACTCTACGCGTTGATGCGAGCCGCACGAACAAAGTCAAAGCAAATATGAACGAGAGCTGGTTGAGAACAGACACTGTAACCACAACCAGAGCGAAGGACTGCTTCGAGGTCAAATATATTGGGGAATCTCGAAAAACCACGGTCTAATCAAAGGCCAACAAGCGGAACCTTGCAAGGACTTCCAGGCAATGACGCCGTGGGGACATGGAAGAATTGCACCCAGAAAAACCGAAAAGAGCGCAAAGAGAAAAAGAACGACATCAACGCGGTGGTTCAGTTGCTTTGAATGCTTTGATCTCTTCTGAGGAGGGGAGGAGTGGGGGGGGGGGGACAAAATACATTAATGGGACTAAGCGACCGCGAAACCCCCCGCATGTTGGCGAAAACTATGTGTCGGTGGCTTCGGCCACCCCAGCCGCGCCGGCACAAGTAACTGCATTTCGACGTGATCGAAAGAAAAAAAAAAAAAAGAAAGCGAGAAAAGTGTTTTTGACACCGAAGCTTTGCTAACGCGATAAATGAACTCCATGGCATCAAGTTCTGAGAAGAGAATAAAACGGCATGTCGATTTCTGACGGGACTTGTATGCGAGGCAATGCACACTCCGTCCGGGCACGGCCCTCGATTCGCTCCGCGTCGTCGGAGCGAATCGAGGGGCCGTGGTCCGAGTAACTGTCGCCCAAGGGCGGTCGGCCAGCCGAACCATATCCGGACGGCTTCGGAGCTTCAAAGTGCGCTGCCTGGATCGCGTCTATGACTGGTGTGTTTATTGGGTCCAAAGAGACGTCCGTCGCTGCCGCCTGATGACGTCAGAGAAGGGTCACGCTAGCGCCGGTCGCGATCCTGGCACTGTCACAGCAGCTGATGTGTATGTGGCAGACGCCTGTTCTGCCGCAGGTCAATCTCCACTGTGCAAGTCCACGGAAGCTTCGGTAGCCAGAAGTTGGGACGCCACGACGACAGCGACATTCGCGTTAGCTCCGGGTTTTCTGACGCCATTTGTTGCCACTTCGGGACCACGTTCGATGCACGGGCAGAATAGGACGCTAAACACACCAGTCGGATACGCGCCTTCCAGGCACCCTATCCGAAATATTCCAAATGCCCGGATGAATGTAGGCGGCGCTACAGTCGTTACGATAGCGTAGAGAACCCAGATTGTAAAGAGGGTCCATCTCAAACCACGGGGAGCGTTTGCAACTTAATGGTGCCCGCCTTCCGCGCCGATTAGTCGCAAGTGCGCATGCGCTGCGTTTTCCTGTGGAGAGGAGGATAGCGGGATGAAAGGCTGAGACGCTCGCAGACGATCAGCGCGTTGGTCACCTCCTCGCTGCTGGTATTGCAAACGCGGACCACAAACCACGTAACCTCGATCGAGCAGTTGGACACTCTCTGTAATACGGGCGCTCTAAGATGGCGCCGCCGAAGAGGCCCACAATAGAACGGTCTATTTCACGAACTTAAAAGTCACTAGTTAGCCTTCTAATAATCGTCTTAGCTGGCGAATTCCAACCGGGTTTTTTGATCCCGTCTTCAATATGGGCCCGAGCAGTTCTCATTGTTCAAAATGCTTAATTCCGCTTGGTGATATTCAGTGGCGAATTTAAGCTGTGTACACCCCGAAGTTCCGGAACTAAGGTGCACACCCCTTGGCAATTTGCGCGTTGCGCTGTGAATCGTTACTTTCTATTCGCTTGAGGACGCTGTAGCGATGTAAAGCAATGTTATGTCATCTTTTTGTCTCCTAATGTCAAATCTCTACTCGCAGTAAAAACACAAAAACAAAAATAAAACAGAAAACAGCAACAAGTGCCAACATATGGTTTGCTTCAGGAGAGCTTTGTCCCACTACAGCAGGGGTCTCCAAACGTTTCGACTAAGGGGCCGAATCGGGGATCTGTTACAGTCTCGAGGGCAGGAAAAGAAATAAGTAAATATAACTCGGGAAGTACTAGATATATAACATGAATAGGCATCGAATACGGAAACGTATACTATAGTAGAAATATAAAGAAATGTCAGATGGATTAATACGTATACTTTATTTTGAAATCCAATATGTTGCTCATTGTGACATTTCAAATAATTGTGACCCAAATATCTCACCAGGAATATATCAGAGTGTATAGGAACTATGGCATATTCACACGGGGGCAGAAGTCTTATGAGAACAGTAGACCTGAAGATGACAATATTGCCCCGCGCGTCGCCGAGCGAGCGCGTGCGTGGCCGAATGGTTACCGCGCCTGGCTCTCACGGGGTGGCCCGAGGTTCGATTCCTGGGGACGGCTGCTTCTTTTATTTATTCTTTCAATTTAGCCTTCTCGTGAGCTCGAGAACCTTGTCGTCTGATCGAAGTGCGAATGTTTTACGCGCCGAACGTTCTACGCCGAATGTTCCAGAAACCCCCGTGGGTACAAAAGATTCTTCGCGTGGCGGTCAGAGGCTATAGTAGTCTCGGCCCAGCGCTCGATTACGGTGTTTCGCCGGCATCGACACGTGCGACGCTAACCTCCTCTTATTTTGTTTTGTGCACAAGTTAGCCCAATTAAACGTTTAGTTTTTCCAGTTATCAGCCCAAGCCTCATCATTGGTCATTCGTGACAATATGCAGTAGTTATGACACAATACTCTGAAGCCGGGGTGGGGGACACTGCTTAAGGCCCGTTCACACTCTTGCGACCTTTTAGAACTGGGTGCCTTGAAAGTTGAAACCTCTTAGAACGAGAGGACACACTGGCGCCGTCTATTGGGTAGCTGTGTAATCTTGGCGGTCCGGCACATTTTCTATTTCTCTCGCGCATTATCCTTTCTTTCTTGGCTCGAAAAACTTTTGTCAACGTTATAAATGAGCTTTTCTTATAGGTATTACGCACATTTGACCTCGGAAATCCCGCAAAACCTTCGCTCTTGCCAAATGCAGTCGCAGGGTCACCGCATAGATGGCGCCAGAATGCCAGTGTGTTCATTCGTTCTAAGAAATTTTAAGAGGTTTCAACAGGTCTCGTCTCTCTTGGTCGTGCTCGGTTGCAAGAGTGTGAACGGGCCTTTATACATCATACAAAAGGAAGTCTGCAAACAGATTCGAAGGCGAGTCACCGCGAGATGCGTGCTTCGAATGCCGCCCTGGCAGTGCGTTCCGGGATAGAGCTTTGCACGCGGCGTTCGAACCACGGATACTCCGGTGACTCGTGTCTGCACACTGTCTTTTGTATGACGTATGAGCAGTGTGAACCCGGCTTAAGCGCGATATGCAAGAGAGCGCAAGGAAATATTAACACAGTTAAGGCCGGTTCAGACAGTTGCGTTTGAGTGCGTTTGACTGCGTTGTGGCGAGAACCGAAAGCGAGTCACCGGCACATCTGTGCTTCGTATGAAGCGTGGAATCCAATTCAAGGAATCTTCTTGGCACGCGGTATAAGCAGCAGGGATGTCCTGGTGTCTCGCTGCCGCAACGCAGTCAAACGCAGTCAAACGCAACTGTGTGAACCGGGCTTTACACAGACGCGAAACAGGGAACTACGAATAGTAACGCTGGTGCACGACGAAGAATAGGTATTATGGCGAGAGAGCCCGCTTTTGAACGCAGGTTTTGATCATTCTTTCTGATATCTTCGTTCGCGCTTTTGGTGCGCGTCTCAGAGCCGTTTTTGAGCGCTCGCTCATTTCTGCCTTCGCAGCAGGGGGCCGCGGGCCGGGCGTTGCTGTGAAGCCCGCGGCCATCTGCGGGCCGGCCGGAAGGACTAGGCGGGTCGGATCTGGCCCGTCCGCCGTGGTTTGGAGACCCCTGCAGCAATACAGCAACGAACAACAGAAACTGCGCCCCCAAAAAATCACATGCACTTTTTTTTTTTTTGCGAGCTCCGTTACATTTGGAGCGCTCCTGCTGAACATTGTTATGGTCGTCGCAAAACCTTTTTTACGATTTTTACGATGCCGTCGGACAGTTTTTGTTTTCTATGTGGAGCTATGAGCGCTGAAACTGAAGGACAGAAGGAGGCGAGAGGCGCACGGAGACGTCAGAACGTCGAGCTCTGGTTGGAATGATTCGTCGGTAGACGTAAAGCTAGCTGACTTTGTCTCCTCTGCACTCGTCGGACGCGTTCGATCGCGTGCAGTCTTCACGAGTGCAGTGAAGACAAAGGCAGCTGGCTTGAGGTGTACCCCCTAATCCCTCCAATCAGAGCTCGGCGTCCCGACGTCCCCTCTCGTATCCTTCTCTCCTTCATTTTCTGACCGCATAGTCAGTGCTTAAAAAAACAACGGGCGTGGCTTATGACGGTCAGTCCCCTCGTGATTCGTCCTTGGGCGTTCTTTTCGGCCCGCCATCCGGTTGGCTGCGGACCAGTGCTAAGGTGCTCCGGACTCAGCCCGCCCTGTGTTTCTTGAGCTGCGTGTGACGATGCAGGATCCAAACATTGCTGAAAGCGTGTCTGCACACGCCGTTTCTCACGGGGCGCACGTTTCTCTCTCTGTGCTTTCAGTCGGGCACGTGTTCAAGAAAGTACGACAGACGAAGAAGCGGAGGAAAAGCAGCTACGGATCCCTGTTCTCCTCATTAGGTAAGCTCGTTGCTCCTCCTCCTCCTCCTCGGGGCTTCGGCATGATCTTACTCCGTCCCATCATTAGCCGTCTTAAGTTTATCACGAGCCCTCCCCAGACCGGAGGAAGGCCGCTCAGTTTCTGCCTCCTCATGTGTGGCGGGCGCTGGATTCGAACAGCGCGTAATGAGGTGCGCAGGACCAACTCGTAGCCGGGGAGGAAAAAGCACGCTGTTCAGTACAACCAGCTGTTTTCAATTTTATGATTTTCTTTCTCTCTTGCCTCAAAGCTGTCTATTTTCTTGTCTTTTTTGCTGCGTTTGTTTGCGTGTGCGTGTGTATGTGCGCGTCCGCGGGAGTGTGCGTGCGTATGTGCACGTGCGCGTGCGTGCGTGCGCGTGTGCGCGCATTTTTGCGTGCGTGCGCGCGTGCGTGCATGCATGCATGTGCGTCTCCGCTTGCGCGTTTGTGTTTTGGCTCGCCAATTTCTGGTTGATTCACTGGAGAACGAAATGGGTCTCATGAACGTTGCCGACGCACATTAACGTATTTTAAAGTAATAAAAACATTATTTTTATACCGCTGCCACCGCGCTCTAAAAGAAGGGGTTTCGCCAGCGAGGATGGTGGATAGTTGGTGTCTCTTGGTTTTTGCATAGGTCAGCATTTAGTATTCGAGTCGTTTAACATTACCTGACGGTCACAACATGTTCTAGAATTCACTCATGCTCATAACACGAATGTTTCCAAGATCGAAAAGTTACCGCCGGTGATATTCTCACGAATGACAATTGATGAGCCGGTGAATAGCGAAAGAAACTAAACGTTTAATGTGGCGAACTTGTGCCAAAACAAACGCAAAATAGAATAACGGAAGGTAACAGGAGAGCGCCGCGGGCATCGGATGTCGGCGTGAACGCAGAGTCGAGGGCTGGCAAAAGACTGACTCCGTCCGGCGCGGCGCGGCTTCTTTTGAGTCTTCCCTGGGAACCTAGAACATTCTACCTCTTTCGTTCTGGAACTATACATTCTGAGCATGAACAAGCTACACTGTTCTACGACGTTTTAGAATCTTCTACTAGACAGATAAAGAAAAAAATGACAAGCGGTGGCGGGATGCGAACCCCGGCCATCTGCGTGGGAGCCAAGCTCGCTGTTTACTTTGCGCTGTAAGTAGGCAGCGCGCTTGGTTAGCTGCGCACGCAGCAATATAATCAATTTCCCTGGTATTAAAATTCATCGCCGCTCATCCCACAAAGCTCAGCAAGATTCAAAGTTGACAGGAAATTGACTCATCACATCGGGCTCAAGAACTCACGACCCCTATATCACCGGCGACTTCTACCATGTACATACAATATCATCGATGCCACTTAAGACTGACTCCCGCATATCACGAAATATCACGGATATCACTAACTCACAAATATCACGCCGAGTCACCTCGCTGTTTCTTTCTGTTTTGGGATGGGCCAGTCAAAGCTGAGAGCCGAGCCCAAGCAACGGCTGCCAGACTCAATGGCGCGCCGTATAGCGACGCTACGACGGGGACGTCGCTCATTTTGTTTCTCTTTATTTATTTCCTTTCTTTTGTTTTACTTTGAAAGACCACTTTGTAAATTTTATTTTTCTTTTCAAACGCTATGTTTGGGGCTTACCGCAAGGCAAGCTTTGGTGTTCTTGTAACTTGTTTGTGTTCACCTTGCTCTTGGACGTTTTATCTCTCTATAACACATCCTTTTTAATATAAAGCGCCATCTAGGGGCAGCTGCATCAGTTATCCCCGTCCGCCATTGCTGCTTGATAAACTTTTTGGAAAGAGTCTACTGCGCAGTAGGAAGACATTCCCAAAATTGACACTCACACAAGTTTCCTAATGACAAGAAAATAAGGTACTGCCTTCAGTGTTAATAAACACCTTACTCTAAACAGTTTCCTTGAAATACCGCTGTTAGTCACTGGTCTTCATAATTTGTGTCTCCGTATCAATGGCGTTTATCATTACTATCAGCTTATCAAGACTGAGTGTAGTAAAGATCTCAACGAGAGTTATTATTCGCCTAAAAAAGTTCTTACTGATAAATTGAATGGTATAGGCGTGCTCATTTTGTCGGAGCTATTAACTGGGAAAGTGTTGTGTAACCTGTGTCTCCGCGTGTTTCTGCCCTTGATAACTGTTTCACGTAACATGTGTCTGTCTTTCTGTGTGTCTGCGTGTGTGTGCGCGCTGAGTGCTACGTGTGCCCGCATGAGAGTGCGCGTGCGCGTGGTGTGTATGAATGCGTGTACGTCGGTACGTGCGTGCGCGCGTGGGCACGCGCGCACGCACGTATCATGTGCGTGCGCGTGTGTGTGAACATGCGCGCGCGCGAGTGGAAGCTTGCGAGTGTGTTTGCGCGCGCGCGCATCTGTCTGCTCGTGCATGTGCGCGTACGCTCGTATGCATGTTGATTGCGCTGCGCGTTTCCAGTTTTTGCATCATCCAGTAGTAAAACTTTAGATTAAGCCTCGCAACTCAAACTTGCCAAACGAAAATAAACGATGACTGAAATGATTACTGCGTAATGTATTAGGCTTCATGAGATATAAGTTGTCCGTCATTTTATCATACATACACCTTAGAAACGACAAACCTTGCAGAGTAAACTCGAAGCACAGATTGTGGTATATCGCTAGAGAAATATGCAGGCATCGTTTACCGAGCTCGCCGAGTGTACGCGCAGTAAACATTTGTTTACGCGAGGATCGCTCATTTGCGTTATCTTTTGACACATTCTATTCATTGCAACTGTAGTTGACAACAATATCTTTCACCAACGGTTTGTAGTGCGGGCGAGAAAAATAAAAATAGGAAGCAAGACGAGCAGCTACAAAAAGGACTCGCGTTCAGATTTGAAATCTTTTAACGCGCACCGAGGAAATGCCTAACAAGACTGCATAACAGGGCAGCGTCTTCTCCGGGCCGACCGTCGCAGAAATGCCGAGAGTGATAAGGGCCGAGCAGGGCGGAACTGTCGAGCGTGAGGACCAAGCCGATGACGGCAAAAGGGCCGGGAGTGATGAATGTACAAGCCGGTGTTGTGGCAAGGCTGGGTGTTGTGACTAGCCCGAGGAAGGCGGGAAGGACGAGGAAAGTAGATAGGATTAGAGCAAGGCCGGGGACCACGTGCGGCCGTCGTGCCGTCCGTTGTCGCTAACATTCGTTGCAAAGGGCACCCATAGGTGGTGCGCCTTGCTTTTGTCTTTGTCCTGCTTTGTAAAAAAAAAAAAAGAAGAAAAAGCACACGGTTTGGTTGACAAGGAACGCACGAGGTGCGCAAGGAGCAGGCGAACTTACAGGCGGTACTTGAAGGCAGGAGTGAAAGCTGTAACTCTATGTGGTCAACGTGCGTTTTTAATAAATGGGATAGCATTTATTTGGCTTCAATCAATAATGCATCTACAGTAAAAATTTCGGCCCTACTTTGTAAATGGTATTTCTGCACAAAATAGTCTTACATAGATTGCGTTTTTTGGTTCGTAAAGTTCGGTGTACTCGTTTATATACCGAAACTCATAGCACGTCTTCCAACGAGAACGCCACTGGCTTTCGCTATGGCCACATGATCGCTTACGCCGGCCAATGAGACGGAAGGGCCACCAGCGAGGGAGCCCTACGGCGACGGTGGGAAATGGCCACGAAAGGGAGAGATGGACCAGTACCGCGAAATTCGAAAAATCTGGTGAGCGAGACATCGCCCGCCAAATTTGGCGGGCGATGGTCACGTGAACATCGTGGTAACACGAGGTGACGCTTATGCCGTCATGCTGATGACGTCAGTTGCATGTCGGTCGCACGCTAGAATGAGCCATGACGGTTTCGTCCCATAGTCGTGCCAGGCGGTTTTCTTCAATCAAAGTGCGAACGTATAAAAACAAAAATCAATTGCGCTATCTGCTAACAAATTGAGTGACTTCATTTCATCAAAGAGACCTGCTTCTTCCAGGTGACGGAACGTTATTTTTGAAACGCTATAAAGTAAAAGAAGCACGTTTCAAGAGCGGAGGAACCTTAACTTGATGCCAGAAAATAAAGAAAGTGGGCCTGACGCGATGATATGAAAAATCAAGACACTACAATGTCTTCTATGGGCCTCCTGTATTAATCAGGTGGTGCAGCCTGTCTCCACATGCCAACACTAACTCCGGTCACTTTTCATAACACATGAGGCGATACAAGATCGCAGCCTAAAAGAGCCAAGCGAAAAAAGGTCGTAGAACATACAAACCTTAGGGTAGTAAATGCCTGTCACATATGTTACTAACCTCTTAGTAACTGCAGCTAGTAACGGGATTGTTTGTAACAGTTACTAACCAAGGAGGTAAGTAGCGTGAACTGTCCTTATCCCCAAAACCTGCTCGAGACCAATAGATCAATTTAGAAATGGATACTAACTGCCGCGAAAAACCTAGCTGCCACTTAACTCAAGAAGCTAGGTGGTGCTAACTATTGCTCAATTCAAAGGGCACGAAAATATTTGCATTGCTCGCCCGCTTAACATTTCTGGGCTGGGTGTCGATTAAAACTTTCATCCCAAATAATCGTCACCCTTTAATTGATTAATTAATCAATGAATTGGTCTTGTTCATTTCCATGCATATCTTGAAAATAGTCATAGTTACACTTTTCCCCTCATTATTTGCCAAACGGCTCAATATACACTTTTGATTATGAATCAATCCCGATATGTAATTGCGAACAGTTCAAAGACACTCACACTCACAGATTATTACTTTAGCTGCACGAGGCAGAGAGGTTTGTTGATATTCTCTGGCAAGAGCTACCTCTTTTGATTGTTCACAAGAGTATCTGCCTAACTAAACGGGTGCTTGCACAGTACTGAAGTGGCCGGGATACGTAAACCGCCTGCACTTGTATGGAGTTACAAATCTCGCCCCTACAGTTTACTTCAGCTTAAAATTTTACCTAAACGTTTGCCCTTCATTCAAGTGTACTCGTCCACGTCTGCGTCGTGAAGGCGTTTAATTTTTGCTTTCTTTTGGTTTATCAAAAATTCACCGTTTAACCGGTTAAAAAAGTTAGTCCGTAGGTTAATCGAACAATTGCCCAGCCCTATTTCCTACACGTTATACATTACACCAGGCATCAATCAGCTGAACGCATCACATAAAGGGACCACATACACAAACGGATCTCACAAAAACACTATCATGAACGCCCGCTACACCAATCACTGACTTCGTCTATTGCTGTTCTGCCTTTTATACCTGCCATTTTTAGGGCACGCCCTTCGCCAATGATCACATCAGCAATACATAATTTTACGAGAATAATTTTCTTTTCTCTCACTAATTTCATTCTTCAAAATTCATTTTATACGGTTCAAAAAAAAATCTCTTTGTAAAAATAAATAAATAGACGTTTACAAATTTTTGTAACGCGAAATTAGAGCGCAGCTTTTGAGGAGAAGGAGGGAGGGTATGCCCCTCCTTCCCCTCCATACCCTTTTTTCGTCCCCTCCTTCTCCTTTCCTCCTCCTTCTCTCACCTCCTCATCCTGCTTCCTTCCTCCTCGTTCCATCCTCCTCCTCTCCAGCTCCTCCTCCTTTCCCTCCTCCTCCTCCTTCTATCATCTTCCTCTCCCCTTCTTCTCCTCCGCCCCTCCTCCTCCTCTTCCCTCTTCCTCCTCGTACCTTCCACTCCTTCTCCTCCGCACGTGACGTCAATTTTCCCTCTAAAGTTAGCGCAGTTACGCCGACGGCGTCGGCGTCGGCGTCGGCGTCGGCGTAACCACGCTTAATTTAGAGGGAAAACAAGCGCCTACTCAAAATTTAGAGATAATCGCGAAAAAATGGGGGATGGGCGCTTGTCCGGTCATCAATTTTACATATAAATATACTGTGCATATTTTCTCAGATCTTAGAAATTTGGATATGGGCGCTTAATGTGGAAAGGGCGGATGCGCGGTATTCTACGTATACCTCTCCTTTGCGCTTCCCAGCCCACGTTTCCACTTCTCCGCATCGCTCCGCAGCAACACTATACTCGTGGACAACTTCCTATTGCATTTCAGAAGGGGTGAAAAGTGCTCGTGCACAGCTTTGATCAGCGTTCTTGGCGCTCGAGCGCTTATGCGCCCCTATATCTTTGACAGCACAGCCACAACAATATTTTATACGAATGTAGTAATAATTTCTATCCCGACTCTCTCGGCTAGCAACAATCGCACTTACTGTTGTGGCGTATCCGAGGTGGTAAACAGCTAGTAAAAAGGTAGTAACGGCCAGAGAGGTAGTGACCGGCTGCAGTTAGTACCTTTTTTACTAACATTTTTTTTTATAAGGGTGTCGGAGGCACCAGGCGCAGCAGGGTCACATTGCATGTCATAGCGATCACTCAGCACTGATTATTATTATTTTTTGAAATTTGAAGTGATTTCTATAGTCGCTGACTACTTGAGAAACGCAGAGCGTGGTATTATTAGGTTCACCCTTCTCGCTTCGTGATTGGTCCCTCGGCCTTCTTATGGGCTATTGCCGCAATCTTATTGGCTAAGGAGCGACCATCTGATACCCGCGGGAAACACTTTGCGTTTCTTTTTGTTTTAATTAGGCTGATAGCGACTCTATATTGCCGCAATACGGTTCGATCCACATCCACTAACTGTAGTGCTCGAGGCTTTTAGTCGCCGATGAGTCAAGCTACACTAGAAGCCAAGACCATACGTATGCCGAGGAGCAGTTGCGTCACCGAGACACCGTCACGCAGACATGTACAAGCTACTCAAAAAAGTAATTAAGTTAAGTTACTGAGTATTGACGTCAAAGGTAATTTGAGTAGAGTAGAAATTACTCAAATAGAAAGTAATTGAGAAAATTACTAATTACCAGAAAAAAGTAGCGAATTACTTTTGAAGTTACTTTGAAGTTACTTTTATATGTTTCTATAGTAAAAAGAAAGTACAGAGATTGTGACCCGTTAGCGAAATTGTAGTAGCCAATAATGAGTCGACTTGTTTTTTCATAGAAATGCTTTAATAGCTGGTTCTGCTTCTGCGTGCCTAATTGTTTTGTACCTTCTTGTTTGTTTGGTCAATGATGTACTGCGAATGTGTCATTTGTACTTTGAGGTTTATCACTGTCTGAGCTTGATTTATTAGACAGTGTTTGCTTGTTTACAGTGTTGCATAAAGTACATCTAAAAAGGACTTGAAGTAAAGTACAAAGTAAATGAGAGGTTATCTACTTCAAGTAAAGTAGTAAGTACACCGGGTGCAATGTACTTGAAGTAACGTATATTATAAATACAATATATTTTACGGTAAAGTACAAGCAATTTTTAACACAATCTTTCATGATGCCCTTTCATTCCCTATACTGTGTTTTTTTAACTGGTATGCATTGCTCCAGGGGTAATCGGAGGCGCATCAGTTTTTTGCAGAAATGGCACCAAATATTGTATAAGGTCAAGTCGCTGCAGAGAAGTTGTTTTACTCTCGCTGACGAGCTATTTGACACAGTCAACTTAAAGGCACTTATTTCCATCGCTCTTACAGCGGCCATTACTTTACTCAGAGAAATGACCAGATGACGTCTCGAAAGAGCAAGTTTTCACACGACAACACCACCATTTTTTTTTTAATTCAAGGAATGTGCATTGAAGTTGGGAGTTTTATTTTCCTCGAAAAATAGAAGTACATGCTCAGAATATTTACTTCAAGTAAAGTACAATTTTCTAAACAGTAGTACTCTAAGTACCATGTACATAGAGTACTTTTCAACACTGCTTATTTATTATTTTTTTATATAAAAACGGTGGGAAATTAATACAGGTTTCTCGAACGATCTTTGAATCTTTGAAGATCTGCATATTATGAGTTTTGGGAGGAAAGACAACGCAAAAGGGCGATCTTTGCGTTGCCCTTTAGCACGCGATTCTTCGAGTACACCACAAACTACGGGAGTACAAGATGAGTTTCCGTGCAGGTGCTGCATTTTGTTGCCTCCTTTGAGTGAGGATGCAGTGTGTGCACCTCCTGTAGTGGGCGAGAGTTTCTACGTTAGGGAAAAGCGGAGACAAGCCTTTTCTTCAAAAGGGTCGAGTCTCCCTGAGCTTCGGGACACAAAGAAACGCCAGTCTTCGGCGCAAATCCCGGAGTTACTCGGCCTCTCTTGCGTCGTGTCTGTTGGCTCCCCGCGCCTCGTAGCAGTGTTGTTGCAGTGTGTGTGTGTGTGTGTGGGGGGGGGGGGGGGCTTGTGAAACTTTTGGGGGAGTTTCGGACTCTACAAACAATTTTCTCCTCCCCCTTTCTTACGCCACATGCTTCCCCCTCTTTGCAAATATCAGCTGATCTTCGAACATCTTATCTCCTTTGTGAAGGAATGTTTGTTGATAAGCAAAACAACCACTAAAATTCGGAAGTAGTTTGTAACTTGAGTAGAAGCTACTCAAAAAAGTAATTAAAGTAAACTACTAAAAACCGAAATAAAATTGCAATTAAAAGTTCCTAAACTACTCAGAAAAGTAGTTAAACTACAGTAACTTTAGTAGAGTAGTTGAACTACGTACAAGTCTGCCACCACGCCATGGCGAACCGAAGCGTGCAGACTGAGCACGCTCGCAACATGGCGGTTTGTCCGGAAGTGTAGTACACTTCACTTCACTTCACTTCACTTTATTACCTTTTCTTCAAGTAAAGTAAGTTTGGACACCGTTCTCATGTGTTTCTCGACGGGGCGGGCGAGAGATAGAAAAACAATTGGTCGATGCATAGGTGTACCCTGCTGCATATATTTCCGTAGAACTACGCTTCGCCTAGTCGCGCTTGAGAGTCGCGTGAATTGCCCGTGCCGCAGAGGACGCAGAGCTCGGCCGCTCGGCCGCTGTCCAGAGCGATGAGCGAAGATTGTGGAATCACGGCTGCCGGAGTAGCGTCTATCGGCGTTTCAAGCAGACGGTAGTGCGACGCGTTGAAGCGAGCAAACGAGCGAGCCGGCTGAAAAAAAAAAAGTTCTGCTGAAACTACTATTGTTGGCTGTCTATGAATTGCGATAGCACTCCTCTAGGATAACCACAAGGACGATGTCCTATGAGGACGACATCAAAGACGACGTCTAGGACGATCTCTAGGACGACCTCTAGGGCGATCTCAAGGACGACCTCTAGGATGACGGCGAGGACGACGTCTCAGAACGACCTCTAGAGCGGCCTTAAGGACGACCTCTAGGACAATCTCAAGGACGACCTCAAGGAAGGCGTCGAGGACGTCAAGCCCTTCGAAGAGGATCCGAATGTGAAGGAGTGAGAATGTGAGCCGAAATGGTATACTGCGCATACCTACTGCGCATGAGGAGGCCAGAGAGTTTGAGAAATCCGGGGGGGGGGGTAGCTAAAGAATACCATCGCATTAAAAGGTCGCGCGTGCCCACATCGCAGTTCTCGGCAGTAGGCACAGCGCGACGTCAGGGAGCGCGGCGATGCAAATCGGTCTAAATCGGTCGGCGCTCCGGTGTCATCTGTGTGACGCGTCACTTCCGTGACAAAGTTTTCGTGACATCGATCTCCTAACTTTGCACCCTTCCAAGCGCGGAGAAAGACGTAGTTCTACGTCAAGAAATGAGCACATCTGGGCCTATGCAGGTGATGTTTGAGGCCCCGCAATATTTCCATCGGTCAGAAACCTATCATTATTAAGGCCCGTTCACACTCTTACGACCTCTAAATCTGGTTCTACAACCTCTGACAGACACAGTGGCCATCTATCGGGTTGCAGTGTAAACTTGACAATCCGGCATATTTTCTATTTCTCCCGCGCATCATCCTTTCTTTCTTGTCTCGAAAAACTTTGGAAACGTTATAAACGAGCCTTTCTCATAGATATTACGCACATTCTGACCTCGAAAATGCCGCAAAACCGTCGCTCTTGTGAAATGCAGTTCCACGATCACCGCATGATGGCGCCAGAAATGAGAATTTTAAGAAGTTTTAACAGATCTGGTCTCTCTCGGTCGAAGTCGGTCGCAAGAGTGTGAACGGGCCTTTACCGGTGAGAACGGCGAAAAACCCCTCGCGATACGAACGACACCCTAGCTTGTGATCACCATGCTCTGCGGTTGCTACATTATTTTTTTTATTAACCCAACGCCCTTTAATGAGATTGCAGCATCAACAACAACAAAATATGTGATAAAAATGTATCGCCTTGTGACCTTTCTAGCGCCGACACAATACCCGGAGCTTGTTCCCCGTATGCAAGGACCCTCGTTTAATGGAACGCCCTGTGAGATCATTAACGCTCTTCTCTTGGGGCTTTTCCAAAGCTCGGTCTTTGTTGTCTTTGATCAGCGTCCACGGCGGACCCAGTGAAGCCCGCCTAATGAGGGCTGGAAGGCGATTCGGGTGGTCATCCGCGCAGCCCGATGACCGCCAGGTGGTTCCTGAGCAGCACAAGTGCGCCTCTCACGGGACCCGGGCTGCGATATTGAGCCCTGATCCGGACCGTGTCCTCAATGCTTTCCCTGGCAATACTAGCTGATTGTTGTTTGAAATTCGCCCATGACCGCAGGTTTTAACGAGAGAGAGAGAGAAGGGTGTATAAAGTGGGAGAGAAATAGAGTAAAAAAAGAGAGAGAGAGGACAGAGATAAGGGAAACAAAAGGGGATGCTGTAGGAAATTCCGCATTCTTAAAAACATTTATAAAAATCTCAAATCGATTGCGTTTTCAAACTGCGCGAAACAATGAAGTGACCACCACGCAGGCTTCCTCTGCTAACACGCGGATTCTTAAACACTGGAATTTCTGGAAGGAGTATCCCGAGGGCGAACAGCAGATACCCAGTCACTTCGATATTATTTATTTTTACAGTGTTGATTTATTTATGCTAATTTGACTCCATATTTCCTGTTTCCAGAATTTTTCAAGAGAAAATTGTGTTCTAGATTTAGTGTTCGCGTTGAAAACCTTGGACGGTAAGCAAGAAGTGCAATAAGACGTCATTACTACTTGGAAGAAAGCACGATCCAAAGAAAAGATTACAACCGCGCATAGTAATTGTGTATGTAAGGTTAAATATGAGCGATACAACTTTTAAGTCAACCTATTTATGCCCAGTCCACTAACAACGACATAAGCTCGAGTGCATGGCCAGGAAACTATCTCTAATCACTTGTAAGGATAAAGCTCCGTGCTTCCTTTACATTCAATTTAACATGAGCCAGTCCAGATTGAGGTGAACTCAGATGTTTTTACACCTGAGTTCACCTCAGTCTGACTTTACTTTAACACCTAACAGTTAGCCAGCTCCTTCCAAAATGTGTAGGACTTCGGCCGAGCCGTCGCCGGATTACTAGTACGCGGAGATCAAACGATCCTATTCAAATGAAGACGGCGCTTTACCTGGTCTTACCTTGGGTCCGAAATACGTCATTATGGCCACCAGCGTGCTTTTGTTAAAAGTACCCTGTCCCGTGGAATCAATACAAGCCAATATACAAAACGAACTGCAAAAGCGAAGACTTCAACCGAGTTGCTTTCAGGAATGTGCGGATTCTTCGGATCTTGCCGTCTGGTTATTTTAAGGCATCGCGCCCTGAAATAGCTAAGAAACGAAAAGAAACACCTAAAATGTTTCGAGTGTCGTCATTGATGGTGCAATAAAATGAAATATTTCCGGAACGCCTTTTCCGTCGATGGAGTCCATCACCGCGCACAACGCTGTTTCCGTTTACTGTTCTTTTTTATGGAGAACGGAGAGCCACAGTCCTCTCGGCTGAAAAGCTAAATTGCCTTCATTGGTTTTACTGGATTCTTCTCCGTCCCCGTAAGCCCTTCCTTTCAACTTTGCTTCATATTTTACGTCTTTTGAACGTTCGCGTGCTTTGTTTACCTTTACTGTTGCTTCATTCAATGACCCGTTTTCTTTCTACTTTTTTCTTCTTTTTAGTCCTTGTAGTCCTTGTTGTTGCAGTTGGTGTACGTCAACCGATGGCCATTAAATAAAACGAAAAAGCAAAAAACGTGGATGTAAATAAAAAAAATTCACGTGCCAAAAAAAAAAAAACGATGAGCGAACTAAAATTGATTTTGGAGTTTTTGCGAAGGTTCGGCGCAGCGGCGATTCAACATTTCTCGGTATTTGGATGTTGCTGTCTTGTTTTTGTTTTTTTCGGTAATCTTTGTACTGTTGACTTTCATAAGTTTCGATTTAAAGTGCGGTCGAGGTATGGCGGCCGCCATGGCCACCTCTCTCTCTCTCTCTATTGGTCCTAGCAAATGGCTAGCGCGCTGTGAGCCCGTGTGGGCGCGGCGCTTCTGAGACCTGTCGCGAGTGACAAATTAGGCTGCATTTTATGCGGCATTACCGCGACTCCGCTTCCCCTAGAATACGAGTGGTTCCTAACTGTTTCTGTCGGGGTATTTGTTTGGTACCTTTCTGCCCCGTCTTCTTGGAAATTGAATCGGTTGTTTTGATTGTTCGGCTGTGTTCTTTTATTTACGTCTTCCGCACGTGAAGCGTAGTTGCGCATTTTCGGCAGCAGGATGGAAATGGTTTCCGTGCAAAAGCTTCCGGCTGTTTTATTCACCTCTTTGTATCTGACTGCTGGGGAACGTCACATACAATCATAATAATAGCGTACCCAATTCTGAACAAATACATGCCTTGCATTACTACGCATCTGCAAGCAGCTCAAATATATAGGCTAATTGTTGAACGTGAGAGCCGAAGTTCACGTTAAACGTTTTAATGAGAATAAGGATGTCGATTATTTGTATACTACATATAGCATAAGTAGCCAGCGCCCTCTTGTTCTCATCTGCATTTGCTAACCTTTAGATATACGTAAAATTAAAAAAAAAAAATATATATATATATATATATATAAAATATATTCTCGCGGAAATTCATTTTCCGACATGTGTATATATATATATATATATATATATATATATATATATATATCGATATATTATATGTATATATATATATATATATATATATATATATATTTAATTGTCTAGAAAAAACACATGTCGGAAAATGAATTTTCCGCGAAAATATATTTTAGTGCAATATTTACGCCTCGACACAATATAAGTGAATGTACCACACCTTGCCCACGCCTTTCTTTAGATCCGTCCATTAATACTAGAATGGCTTTACACAGAGCCAGGTGCGAATTACACAGAGCGTAATTCGCACCTGGCGGGAGAAACGTGTGGGAGCTCCACCTCTAATGGCTGCCAAGCCGAGACTGAACGTCGCAGACAGCTTGTCAGGGCGGGGACTGGGAGAGAGGGAACCAAGCTACACGCCTGTGTCGCCGGATCCCGCGTAACAGCGTTCCTCAAAACTGCAGCTCCTTGGGAACCTTATTTTACGGACAACCCTCGTATTACATTATAGCGTTTGCACAAAGTTAATACCTTTGTTCTTAGAGGGTTCAGTGACAAGTCATTCAATTTGCACCACTGAACTATTCGCGACACGTCATGCTGTAAAGTATCGCAGTCAGCGAGAGTACGAATATTCATAAAACTCTTAATGTCATCTGCAAACAACAACACCTCAGCATTTTTCACATTGGACCATAGATCGTTTACAAAAATGAGAAACAAAAGGGGACTAAGAATAGACCCTTGGAGAACACCGGAAATGGAAAAGAAAGTTTTTGAGCGACTGCTATCTATGCGAACGCTGTTGGGACGACATGATAGGTAACTTTGGAACCATTTACACACCTGTGCGCAACAACCATAAAAAGACAATTTACGTAATAACAACTCGTGGTTCACTTTATCAAATGCTTTTGACATATCAAAATAAATACAATCAATTTGCCCTCTGTTCAGAACAACAGGGACAGAATAGTTCAAAAATGAGGACAGGTTAGTTTCAAACGACCGTCCAGTCAGAAAACCATGCTAGCAAACATCGAATTTCCTGTGGAAGTAAAAAAAAAAAAATTCGTTTGTGTATAACGCGCTCGAACACTTTGGAAAACCCTGACAATAAATATATGTTCCGATAGTTACTAGAAATAGATCGATCACCACTTTTGAAATTTTTTATGGCAACCGCAGATTTCCATAACGATGGAGAAACCCCAGAACTAAGAGAAAGGTTAAAAATGTGCCCTAAGATGGGTATGGACAGTTCACCACACCCCTTGATGATAAAGGATGGGATAGAGTCGGCCCCTGAAGATAACTTTGGTTTTAGATTTCCTTCGGCTTCATCGATTTCTTCCAGATCTACTCTAATACAAGACAAAAAGTCATGGCAAGATAAAAGTTCCACAAACATTTTGGATTACTCCCTCGATTACTTCGAGAGATTATTGACAAAATATAACTCTGTAGAGGCTCATTTGATCTTCTGATTACTTTTTGGTTCTATAGGTATCATTGACACAAAATAACTTTATAGAAGCAAAATTTTCATTATACAGTCGATTACATTCAAATATAATTGACAAATGCGACTACATAAAAATTAAGTTATGATTCGGATTAATCCTTTCATTACTCCGTGTTTCTAGTCACCCAACTGACTTTAAATTAATTCAATTAACTTATTCGTTACTTCTTTTATCTTTCCTGATATATTAGTCAAACAACTGAGTTTATATTAGCAATATTAACATTTTGATTACTTTGAGTGACTAGTGACCTATTTGACATTATATTGATCTAATTTACATAATCTTCATTCTCATTATTACTTTGAGCTTTTATACAATCGAGTGATTTATTCTCAGCTCAGTTACCATTTTGAACACTCTTTTGATTACTTCGACTTGCTCTTGACCCAATAGAGTTTGATTTGGCCTAATTGACGTCACAATTGCTCTTGACATTACATTGAGCAAATTATAGACTACACGATTTATTATGACTACGAGTCACACTATAATTACTTTATTGATTACTTCGAGTTACAATTCACCAAATGAACTTTATATCACCCCAAATTATCATCTTGATGATTTGATTACTTTGAGCTAATATTCAATCAATTGATTTTTATGACCTTAATTGATGTAATGACTAGTAGTTTAATTACTTTGATTTACTATTTACTCAATAGACTTTATGCCAGCTAATTGATATTGTGGTGCCTCTGTGATTACTTCGAGTTATTATGCAAATATTTGATCTATTATTAGCTCAATTCAGAATATTATTACTGTTTTGACTACTAGAGTTACTTTTGACCCATGGATTTTAATACGACGTAATGGACACTATGATGACTCTGTTGATTGATTTAAGGAATATTCAGCCAAAGTATTTATTATGAGCTCAATTAACATGATTAATCTTTTTATTACTTTGAGTTAACATTGACCCAATTCACTTTAATTCTGCCTAATTGACATTGTGGTGGCCGTTTTGATTACTTTGAGCTTATATTGAACTAATTTATTTATTATAAGCCTAGTTGTCATTATGATTACTATTATGATTAATTTGAGCTACTATTGACCTAGTTGACTTTAATCCGGCCTAATTGACATTGTGATAACCATTCTGATTACTTTGAGCTAATATTCAACCAACTGTATTATTATGAGCCAAATAGACATGATGGTTACTCTTTTGATTACTTCAAGTTACTTTTGACCAAATTAACTTTAATTCGGCCTACATGACACTTTAATGATTACTTTAAGCTAATATTCAACCAATTGACGTATTATAAGCCTGGTCAACATTATGATTACTATTTCGACTACTTTGAGTTACTATTGACGAAGTTGACTTTAATTCGACCTAATTGGCATTGTGATGACCGCGTTGATTACCTTGAGCTAATATTCAACTCATTGATTTGTTATGAGCCCAATTGGCATGATGATTACTATTTTGATTACTTTGAGTTACTATTGACCCAATGGACTTTAATTCGGCTTAATTGACACTTAAGTCACTCTCCTGATTATTTAGAGATTATATCATGAATCGATGTGTTCATGCCTGCTCAATATTTGTTCATGCATGCTAAAGAGCCTCTGGAACGACGCAAAATAATTAAACAAATAAAGAATGTCAACAAAAGCAATATGCAGCTCGCGGCCTCAACGTCCTATCAATACGCTGAAACTAAAAATTCATTCCTTTGAGTTTTTTTTTTCTTGTTTTCGTTTATAGCGTTCCTGAGCAGCGTGGTGGAGCGTAATAGCGCACAAACGGAACACGGCCTAAAAATATTCGATTTTGCCTTTTTGCTGCTCTAAACTTGAGCTACAGGTGTTGGAGATATATGAAGAGCGATAAAGTGCCAATTGGAGGCGCGGGCATGGGGCACCGTGTACGGGATACAACCAGTACAGTTCGATTAAATGGATTTCATGGGTGGGAGTAATGGTACCGAAACCCGGAGTGACTCCATGCCCGCATCCTGGAACGTCGACCGCTCCTACCTCTAACCGACGAACCGCCGAACAACCGACTGCCGACCGCCGGCCGACGGACCGCCACGACCAACTGACTGATGACCACCGTGCTGCTGACGCACAGAGCGAAATATCGTCCGACTGCCCACCGACCAACCGACCGACTGCGTGTCTAGAGGACTTCGAACGACTGACCGCCACACTGGACCTAGCTCCGGACCTCCTGATGTAACGACTCCTAGCCTTCTGGGTCCAGTGTAACTTAACCGCAAAATCTGTTGAACTGATGGATCCGCTTACACATAACCGTAGCATTCCACGCACTGAGATAACGGCCAAGATTAACGAAATTAAAGAATTGCTTCGAGCACCCGTTCCTGCTACTTCAGCTTTGGCAGCCAGTCTCCGTTTTCTTCTCGGAAACAAAACCGACCTTACAGCTCTCTATGAAAAGGTACGCGATTCGACATCTGATGCATACCTAGAAACAGAACTCGAAACCACGCTTGAATATGAACGGACCTTGAGCTACACGATCACACGCACACGAATAGCACTAGGTCAGTACTTACCCGAAATACTTCAAAGTAACAAAAAAATTATTGACCGAACTGCCAAGTGTGGATCTCCAGATGTTTCCCTCAACGCCCACAACCTCAGATACACCGGTAGCTATCTCTGATAGCCCAGCGTGCCGTTCCGACATTCAATATCCAAGAAAGTTTGATGGAAACCAGAGTTGTGCCCGTTACTAGAAAAATGTAATGGATTAACAATTACAAAATACCGAGCCTCAAAAGTAATGGATTACAGTTAAAAATTACTTTGGCTGAAAAGCAACGGATTACTTTACTCATTACGTTACAAATTACTTTCACGTTACTTTTTCCGTACATCTATAAAGAGAACAATAGAAACAATTTTGATGTTTTCAAAAATGTTCTGCAACACTACTCTCCATTTCTCATATGCCCGCATTATGGTGGTCCTTATAAAAATAAAATATTGTATTTAAGAGAAAGAATGTAGGTGCATTCCTTTCTCCTGTAAGTTGACAAGGCAGCGAAAGCTGCAACCACACCCGCCATGCCGCTAGCGTAGGGCGAACGGAAATGACCCCTGGATTTCTGCAGACAAAGCTAGCGGTGCCCATGCTCAGTTTCAGCGTCTGCCTCCGCTGGGAGATCCAGAAGACAACGCCGACTCGGCGTTGCCTTCTTCATTCTTGTTTTTCCATATGCCTTGCCAATTTTGTGGTGGTTCTAGTGGCCGGTCGAACGAAAAATCGTGCTTTATTTTCGGCTATTCTCCTCTTCATGAGATTTTCTATTTCGTTGAACTTGCTATTTTTATGCTGCCTAATTGCCTGCTCATATCGCTTCAGTTTCTGTATTATGCTCATATTTGTTTTAAAAAGTAACGAGTAATTAAATTAATCCGTTACCAATATTTGTAACGAAATTATATTACAATTTACTGCCGCAAAAAAATTAACGTGGCAATTACAAAATTACTTGAAAAAGTAACAGTTACAAGTAATCCGTTACTTGTAACGGATTACTTCTAACTCTGATGGAAACTAACACTGGCCATGGTAACCCTGGAGCGAAGGGACAAAAAGGATGGACAGACACGAAACTCTGAACGCAGCTAAAGATTAATCTTTAGCTGCGTTCGGAGTTTCGTGTCTGTCCATCCTTTTTGTCCCTTCACTCCAGGGTTACCATGTCTATCCTTAACCAGCTCGCCTGCATCCTTCCTTTAACTATACATTAGGTCTCTCATAGAATGCCATAAACTTTGTTCAAAAGGACTGGAATTCGTTGATGCGACAAACGCAAGGTGCACCGTGCACATCACACCTTGAGGCCGCGCATATATGGGAAACACACCAAAAACATTCCTCCAATTGCCAAGCTCGAAGAGTGGCCGAGACAGAAGAAAAGCCAAGGAAAGTGCCTATAAACCCGAATCGAGAAAAGACAATTTCTGGTAAAACAGTATAACCTCGATTGCTCACCTAATCAAAGTAACAAATCACTCTGCCCTCGTAAACGAAAGGTCAGTAAACTACGTAAGAAGAAATTCAACCATATTAAACCAAGGAAGAGACGGAAAAGAGAGTGAGACACTCGAGGTTCCCTGCAGCACTCTTAGACCTGACGCGATCCAGACGAAACGAATCGTACAGACGTCTTTGGACAAAGACATAATATCTGGAGAATGATTCCCAGACAATCAAAAGTATGGACACAAAGTAGCGAGCGAAAAGGAACCAACAAAGTCTGCAACGCCGCTACTGGTGAGGACGCCGAGAAATATATGCCATGAGGAACAAAACAAGAGCGGACGAGCTCTGCAGTTTTAATTCTCTAATCGACGACACCCAGCATTTTCCATAGGCGTCGTTTCCGAGGCCGGGCTGCGGGCGGGTTGATGATTTACTATACGAAGGACGATAAAGTGCCACTCGGAGGCGCGTGGATGGGGCTTCAAGTACGGGATGCGACCAGTACAGTTCGGTTAAATCGATTTCATGGGTGCGGGTCTAAGGCTACTTGTCTTTTAGCTTAGCAACGAGGCTTGAAGTTTTCCGAAGCGAAGTGACGGGAACATACATGGACAAATACGATGTTAGGCCAACACCCAATTGCTTCCAGCTAGGCGACTCGCAAATTTTCACCTGTTGGCAGCCCATGAGTACTGAACCACGGTCACGATCACGACGCTTGCAGCCTAGCTTCACAGAGCAGAGAAACCGGTTTCACACGAACCGACATATTTATTCAGTTTCAACACGCGCAAATAAACAAATCAAGTTAGATCAGGAAAAAGAGTAGACGTATGCTATGAAATCCAAATATAAACCCGCGCAACGCGCTACCTAAAGCGTGCACTTGTAAAAGTTATTTGCAGCAAACTACGTCGGTTGAAAAGATATTTTTATAAGCATCTCGATGAACGCATAACCACTTTCACAACTCAACGAGGTACGCTGCAGCCATGCTTGCTATAATTTGAAATAAAAGCAAATATGACGGTTTTGTGGTATTTTTGCAAACAATTATGACTCTAGTTAGATCACTTGTTTCTTGTAACATGAAAATACTTAGAACAAAAGACAATTAGACGGCACGGCGAGAGTTTTCAAACCCACATTCCACACGCCAATCATCTCTCCAGCCAATGAGAACTGAGAAGTGGTGCTTAGAAACAACAACGCCTTTCGCTAATGACCGGGACCTTCAGCTTCTCCCTAAATCGCATCCCCCAGCGTAAGTACTGCGCTAAACACTTTTTTTTTGGTGAGAAATGTGTCTTAGATATTCAATTAACAAAACAAATATACCTGGGGAGGTCGGTGTCCCTTTAAGAGACTGGAGGTTAATGGAATTAGTATCAATATTATTAGCTCGACTTAACGTGCTCTGCTTCTCTACGTATTGTAGTTGGTGGGTACAACGAAGGCACATCCATCTCGCCTAATCACAGTTTTCTTGTCTGAATATTGCCTAGACTTACCGAGGACTACAGCACTGACACTGAAGCTCAGGTGCGACCGAGTGATTTTGAACGTCCAATCTCATGCTACAGGTGCGTCTTAGTGATTCTGTATCTAAAACGGCGCCACTTTATCCTTCCAAGCACCTCAGTAGTTATAATCTCCTCGATTTTCTTTCCAAAACCCGTTCCGAACGCAGTCACGCAGTCTTCTCCTTTTCAAAACTGCGATGTTAAACGGACACAACCGAAATTCGGCCTCAGCGCGCACGTCGCGTACACCTTTGCAATTCCCCACGACACATTTCCTTCATTAGCATCGCACGTCAGAGGGTAGGCCATTCGCGAAACCAAAAGTCGTTCCCGAAACAGCTCATTCAAAGCAGCCTACTTCGCTCATTGCACGGTACAGGAGATATTGCGAAGCGTGAAAGAAGGTTAAATCGCTAACCACCAGCCGCCAGGTGCAGGCAAAGTAATTGCAAATGAGGTACCGTCCAATTCATCGGCCACAAATTTTTTTTTTGCTCTACTATTGAGTTATAGACAGATTTAGTATACCGGGAGCTCATAATTTGAATATGCTCTAGCTGCGCGACAGCATAAGCACAGGGACGCGCTTTTGAGAATGACAAGCAGCGCTCACGGGCTCGAATCTCGTCAGCGAAGACGACAGATGCCGAATCGACTACGACGACGACGACAACGCCAGTAACGCCGCAAATGCAATGCGAAGCGTGCGCTACTAAAGTCCATGCTTTAGTGGCGCCCTCTCGTGCCGTCGACACGAAGTGCGGCAGCCGTGAGCGCTCCCTGAGCTCACTTCACTTTAGCAAAGTTGCGGAAACGGCCATTTTATCCCAGTGTGCGTAGCACTACTGGCACTGCTCTGAACTTTGCTGTGTCTAACAGCTTCGTTTGTTAGTTTGGCGAAATAAGTGGTAAAAGCGTCAATGCAACCGAGGTGCTCTGCGTGTTTTAACTGGGAAACTGAATTACAGGCAGCCTTCGTTGCCACTGACGCTCAATCAGCTCAATGGTGTTTATTAAAAAAAAAGTGTGCGACATGCCCGAAAAACGAAACCGAATGGGGATGAGGCGGGAGGGAGGAACTTTCCTCCCGTCTGCCTGGGGGAGAAAACATCTCGTTCCTCCCTTTTTCTTGCGTGCTCTTGGGGCGCGTCAGCAGAAAGGAGAAAAACACACCCCTGCTACCTTTTTCCTCATTTTTGTTTTTGTTAGAGTGTACCCTCAACCATAAATACTTGAGGACGGCACCGTTCCCTCTTTAGCTGGGACGAAAACCCTCCTGGGTCCTACTCAAGGAAACGATCGCTTTCCCTCATGATACCTCATACTGCGGAAAAGCCGGCTTGAAGGAACGTGTCCCTCCGTTGCACACTCTCTTCTCAGCATTTGAGGCGAAGCTTCAACGTTGTACGAAGTTCAGTCATAGAGAGCGTCTAAAACTACTATATCACTGTTTTAAAACCTTTTAATGCGAAAGCATGAACTGCCCCACGAAGTGAACCGGCGTTACCAGGTTTTGAGGCCGCGCCAAACGTCCGCTAAATTCCCCTCATCCATGGAGCGAAGGCTCTAGTCTGTCTCACGAAGTCCATTAAGGAGAGGAAGAAAAAAGCGCGGAGGTGTTTCTGGGGTGCTTCGCTACAGACTGTCGCATTTTGACGTTTCTTCTATAAAGGCCATATTCCGCCGACTAAATAGAGCCTTTACAAAAGTCCGCGCCATCGCCTGTCGGCTATTGCTTGGTCACACACTATGAGCATGTATTGGACACGAGGCCTGCGTCAGTGTTCGGCGTGAACTCGGCTCAGCTCGTATTGAAAACGAGCGCTGCGTCAGCGCTCGGCGAGGATTTGGAACCAATCATGCGCTTCGTGTCCAAGCAATGGCGACTGCCACTGTTGCTCGATGGACGTTTGAAACGGGTCCAACTTCCCCAACTCTTCCGGCGTTTTACTGGCACGACGAAGACGCCGAGCCTCGGTGGCCGCCGCTTCTCTTCAGCGATGTCCTCTTCAGTCCGCTTTTCTGTCAGCCTTGTCCATTCATTTCACTCCCGCGCGTGCACATTTGTTTCCTGCAACATAGCAGAATCTTCCTAGAGACGCTCCTGAAAAAATCGGTTTCGCGTTTAAAAATAAAATCGCATTTATATCAATTATATCCGACTTAAAAACGGTGATGTCACGGCGATGTTTGCAAATATGGGCGTGCGTTTCGCATTAATGACGAACATTATGTACAGTGACCTATTAAATTGAAGATGCCTCGTGTCCATTTCCGTTAAACCCTTCATGTATACATCTTTTGTGACAGGTACTTGTTCGCCTCTTTATCGTGAGAGGTGACTAAGCACAGCGTCAAGCCTCTGTCACTCTCTTTACTCAATACTTGACAAGGAAAAGTGATAATGCTCCACCCCCCCCCCCTTTTTTTTTTTCAGCACACACCAATACTAATTACATTGGTCCGGCGCCTCTCTGCTTTCTGATGATCCGGCCCGCCGACAATAAACGTGCTACGGACACCTCGTTTAAAGTGACACATACGTTCCTCATGAAGGCCCTGATGTACTTTTAAAAAGATGTAATTGATATGCCGTGTGAAGATGTAACTCCCGAAACTTCTAAATATTGCAATGGTTGCTATATTGTCACAGATGAAAAATGCTAAACGGATGTAAAACTGAAAACGAATGCTTAATGAGGCGAACTTCTGCTTTCAAACGAAAATGAAAGGTGTCGAGCATCCTGCGTCGGCGACGGAAGGGTGACTGTCTCGAAGCAGCGCGTTACTGCTGATTTCATACAGGCGGTACATTCAGGAACGTTTCAAATAAGAACACTCGACGGCAGCCAACAATGGGCTGCAACTTTCCAGAAGAGTGCAGCCTAAAGGGGCCGTGCAACGATATTGGGTAGGAATGTTTCCCATTTTACACAAGTTTACTGGCTCTAGTGGTGCCAAAACATACTCACACGCAACGCCACTAACCAAAAAGAGCCTTCCTCGCGGTGAAATTATAAGAATAAAAGCGGTGAAATTATAAGAATAAAAGCGAACCTTTTCTTTCAGTTTCTCCTTCGTAAAACTCGATGACGAAGTTCCGTGGACAAAGCCCACAATGCTATCCCCGGGATTACGTCATCGAACTTTGCGATCCCCGCTGGGACGATATTTAAATGCAGCTCGTACAGTGGGCATGAGCACTTCGTCGACATTCGATTCGCGCTCGTGACAATCAATGCCTCGACATGCATTCGGTTATTGGCTCGCACCCAATGCCTGCGACGGCGGGAACAGCCGAACCTTAACCATGCGTGGAACTCGGCCCTCGCCCTGCGGTCTGCCAACCCCAGCGGGTGGCTATGTTAAACATTGGCGGCATTTAATCGGCTCCAGATCACGTGGCCGATTTTCCTGGCTGCGGGTTAAGGGGGTGAATGCTGTTCGTTTTCCTGGAATGTTTTCTGCGCCTGCCACCATGCATCAAGAAAAAATAAACGCGTGTATCATAGGTTATAAATGTCAAGGAATAACTCTAAGCCGTATTTACTGAAAGTATAACAAACTGTTGCATCGCCCTCTCATAAAATAAAGAGCCGGGCCCAGCGGGGTTCGAGTACAGTTCCTCCGCGTGACAGCCGCATGCGTTGCCAACTCCGCCCCGCACGTTGCAATGCACGTTATGGCACGTCATAGAAAAGAAAGAAGAATTACGCCAGTGAGAGAATAATCGCACAGTCATACCTTTTCTTACAATAGGTCGAACTGGAACGCAATGATCTGTGCCGGTAACAAATTATCACTTGCCTGGCACGCCTACGGTAGTGAAGCGCGCGACCAGTGGCGATGACATCGTACCGGTACCGTACAGAGACAACGCTAATGAAAACTCATGAATATCTGAATGACTCCCCGTTAGCTTCTTGTGCTGCACAATTGTGCGAACAGCCTATATATGGAGGAATATATTGTGCTATGATGAATGTTTGGCAACCGCGAAGTAAAATATCGCTTTATTGCGACCGAGCCATTTTTTATTATTATTATTATTATTCCTACTCGTCTTCCGAGCCATTTTTTCGGCAGTCGAATAGCCCTTTCTTCCGCCAGGAGTTGTCATTCTGACTGACTCTGGAAAGGAAATATCCGACCTCCGGCCCATAAGCCATCGCGCGACAGCAAAAAGACAAATGTAAAAGAAAACCCAGAGTAATCGATTCCCGCGAAACTAGCTCCGTCTTCGTTTATTATTCCACGGTCCCCGCGAATGCTACTATGAGCTGCCACCGTGCAAAATGCACGCGCCCCTGCGTCACGGCTGGATAGCTTTCGGTCCATTTTTTTTTGTCTTTTTGTACGAAACGAAGCCGATGACAGCATGCATACTGAAAAGGCTCGGAGGGCCTAAAGTTCTCCTTTTCTACGTTTCCCTTTCCGCGTATTTCATTCCCGGGTCTTTCGCGACTGACGAGTTTGTTTTTGGGCGCGTCATTCTTGGGCACACGCGCAAACAAAGCAACAATAAAAAAAACGCAAAGCCTTTGCCGCTTTCACGGCTCTTGCGAATGAATGCAGGCGTTTTTTGTTTTTTTTTCGTAGTTTTGTTTCTGCCGTCAAGTTTGGTGCAAAGGTCAAAGTGGAAGCCAGGTCAGAGTGGGGAAGAGCGGTCTCCCGCGTTTCCTGGACGGGATCCCCGGGAATGGCTCTGCGCACTGCGGTGCGCTCCTCGCTGCTACGGAGGTCCGGCCCAGGGTTTCCTGATCGATTCGCCTTCTTTCCGGGGGAATACCTGCGCCGTCCTGCTGTCTGCCGCTTCAAGGCCCTCCGAGTTCCGGCGAACACCGCTAACACTCTCCGCGTTCACCGAGGCACGAGAGAGGCCTCAAATCCTCTCGAGGGTCTCGAAGAAAAGAACGAGCATTTCTATCGGGTTGCGAAATCGACGCCCCTGTGAGAGGGACACATTTAGTCTCACTCTTTACGGGGGACATCCGCTTTTGATCCCTTAAAGTCGTACGGCAATGTTTCCCTACTTTCGCTCAACGTTCGCTCCCAACGATGAATACTGTCCCTGTAATAGCCCTCAAGAGAGGGCTGACAGTATTTTCAAATAAATAAAAATAAACACGCTCGCAGTCGTGCGAGTTCGACGAACCCAGCGAAGCATGAAAGTGGGCTCGTTGGCACTTACTTCCATTCTAAAGTAGCAAAACGAACAACAACAACGAACGACTATGGAACACAAAGGGCACAGGAAGAGTGTTGACTATTAACTGATTTTGTATCTGTGATGTAATATGGAAATTAAATTAGAACGAGAAACACAGTATCTAACCTAGACAGGCCCCCACACCCAGGGGCTGATTTATGGGTCAGGCCCAGTGTTGGGAAGTACTTTAAGTACATTGTACTTTAAGTACTACTTCAAGTAGATTTGGGAAACTTGTACCTTACTTGAAGTACATTCTTTGAGTATGTAGTTGTACTTTACTTAAAGTATTTTTTTCCTGGTACTGTCTGAGGAAAGTACAATTCCCGACTTCAAAGTACAATCCCTAAATTTGGTTTCGTTAAATTTGTATCACGAAATGATGCTTTGTCAACTCCGAAGAAAGACTGGGAGGGATATTCTACCCTTACCAGAAACGTGAGCAGACGACGCATCGCTCCGTTTGTTCTGCGGGCGGCTTTCCCAGCTTTTCGAACCCTCGCTACTTCTCGGTCGGTCAGCTCAAGCGAGGAGGTTTAAAATATTAGGAGAGCAAAATTAATCATGATGTAGCACCTGAGACTGTGGTGCGGAAAAATTAAACTTTCAAGTCGAAGAAAAAGGACAACAGAGGAGAACGTCACAATGTTTTGAGACATCCTCTTGTCTTTTCTTTTGACTTGAAGTTCCTTAATTTTCTTGCACTAGATCTCAGGTGTCACATCATGATCAACTATCACCAGCTCGTTTGCACAGTCACTGTTTTCTTTATTAAGGAGAGGACACTACTCTATAAGACTACTGCTTGCGGAAGCTACGGGGCGGACGTACTGCATTCTTTTAGTAAATTTAACTCCCCTGGGCGCAACAATCCAGTGCAAGCGGCGCCCAATTCAGAAGAGGGACTTCTGAATTTGGCTCCACTCCTAAAAATAACTACTCTGTGGCCACTACAATTTATCAAATATTCGCCGCTGTTTTTTGGAAGCAGGTCATACACCCCTGATTATTCTTGGGCAATACATACCAGTTAGAAAATCACTGTATAGTGGAATGAAAGGCTATCATAAAAGATTGTGTTAAAATACTCGTACTTTACTTTGAAAATACACTGTATTTATAGTACTTTACTTCAAGTACATTGCACCCAGTGTACTTACTACTTTACTTGAAGTACATCCCGTCTTATTTACTTTGTACTTTACTTAAAGTACCTTTTAGATGTACTTTACCCAACACTGGTCAGGCCTGGGGGGGGGGGGCGGTAGGCATTCGGCTGGCGGAGGGGGGGGCAGTTTGCGGAGATATGACGTTACGGTCGAAACGTTGCCCAGATCTATTTTGCTGACCCAATAATCTCTATGTCACCAAAAACTAAACTCTTGGTTAGTAGTTATGAATGATTTTATTAAAACAAAATTGACTTTGGGAAACATAGCGGGAGGGGGGGGGGTCGTCCCCCCCCCCCTTAAGTCCGCCCCTGCCCGCACCCAAGGCCCACAAAGTCCTACACCCGCGCCACACGTTTTCATGAAATTAACCTCGTCATCTGATGCTTAGCAGTGCAGCACTCGTACACGTGTTAGTTTCGCGAGTCTCGACCTGGTTGACCCAGTGTCTAGCCTCAATACCAGTGTTTTTAGATTAAAAAGGGAAAAAAGTAGTAGTGTGAGGGTTTCTCAAAAGGAAATGACCCACATTCTTTTTTTCTTCTTGAAACGGTTTAATTGAATAAGATTAACTTCACACCAAATATTACAGCACCTTTTCTGCATAGACGCTATTTTTAACACTGTTTCCACTCAGTCTTATACTGGCGTGCAACAAGGGCAAGCATGCCTTCCCCTGTGTCAGCTCGTTTTCTACTCACGTGGCCATGTTCTCACTCTACGAATTATGTACGCTACTGTTGTTTCCAAACCTTGCTCAGCGTAGTGCATCCTTTAGCAGCCCGAAAAGATGGACATCTGACGGTGCCAAATAAAGGTTACGAAGGGGGGAGGGGAGGGGGATGCAGTTTAGTGAAACTTGGCGATTGCCTCCTGGGTTTTGAGACTTTCGTGAGTGGGACGTTCTCGTGCTGGAGAAAAAATGTCCCTTGGCTTCCCTTTACACCGCACGTGTCAGTGTCACGTGATGTCATGATGTCTGGTGACATCACAGACATTATAGCGACATGTGACGTCATTGAGGCTACATGCCACTGTGACGTTATTGAGGCTACATGCCAGGGACACAAAATCCCCGAGTCTGGCCCTATGAATGCTATGCATTTCAAACACGCTGTGGCGCCGGAACAGCGTAGCGAAGGGGGAAGGGGGGGGGGGCAGCATTTGTTCCCGAATGACGGCACATCACGTAATCTTCCCCCTCTCCACCTTTCGCTCCCGTCGCCCTTTCACCTCCCAAACACTTACTTGCGACGCAACTGCCCTCAGCAGTTTAACGCTTAAAAACCTTGCAGTAAGATCGTCTTGCCAAACCAGCTTTTCGCCAATTTTGGTGCGCGGGTGTCTGTTTGATCACGTCTACAGAAAATGCAACGAAACAAGGGGCGAATTACATTAAGCCAATAGAAAGTTAGCAGTATTGGAAAGTAGCAGTATTGAATCTTTTTTTAAGTCAAAGAGACAAAATACAGGAGAAAGAACATCTCAATCTTAGCTACTGCGTCGATTTATAATATACAGGGTGTTTTTTAATCCTTTACAGATTTCTTTAAAAAACAAAAACGTGAAAACTACACTAATTGGGTCAATGCAGGTGAGGTATACTGCAAGGGGGACATAATAGAAGGGGATAATCGTCACAGTAAGTCAGTAAATTAACTAAAAGTTTCTCATTAAGCTCTTAATTATGGGATATAAGTATATGGTTCAAATCAGGAACTTGCTGAGCGTCATCGAAAATCACTAAAGAGTGAGTTTAAAAAGATCAGATAGCCCGGTGGTGCGCTAAAGTTCTTAGTTGCAACAGGCGCAAGGCTAGTGGTGAGAGAAGGCGCCCGCGCGGTTTTTTCCGCCTCTTATCAACAACGTTTCACCACCGCCAGCATTGCGCCCGTTGCAACGCGAGTGGTAACTTGAGCGCACCACCGCTGTTCCCCCGCGCCCAAAATCTTTCTCAAATTGACTTATTTACTGGTTTTCGGTTACGCTCAGCAAGTTTATAATTGAAACCATTTATTCATTTTCACTAATATTTCAGAAGTTTTAGTTAATTGCCCGGCTAATCGTGGCAATTAGCCCCCGATATTATGTTCCCCTGGCCGTTTAACGTACCTGTGCAAACGGCAGTAGTGTAGCTTTCGCAGCTTTTAACGCGAAACTTTCTTTGTTTAAGTGTTCGGCATTTCATGACGCCCAAACTTGAAGCCTGGATAAAGGCGAGGTTGCGAAGCTGGACACTGATTGGTCGATGGGTGGGTAAGGAGGAGAGAGGTGCTCGTCGCCCTTTGGTTCACGGGGAAGTCATGTGGCCAGGGGTGGAAAGAGTAGAAGTAGCCGAGGACGCAAAATGGAAGAGGAGGAGTGTGTTAGAAATTCTGGAAGATCACCAGGTTTATCCTTTGTAGTGTACACATGCCACGCATTAAATTATCTGATGAAGAGCGCCGTGAGCGTAGGCGTCTAGCTGAATAGGTTAGACGTGCCGCTAAACGATGACATAAACGTTTGTCATGCTAGAACGTTTCACGCATGCAACACAATTGCCTAGCAATTTGCCATGCATCTTTTTTAACCTGTAAAGCGTAAAAATAATTACCCTGTACATTCACATTTTCAGTCGCCAAAACCATAGACAAAGTGACATCTTACTTTCGATATACTGATTCAGCACTATTCTCCAGATGTGACTAGCGGCTGCTTAACCACTGACAAACTACGTGAGCACGTGCCAGGTGGTAATCACAGCTAAGTAAGCACTCGGTATTCACCGACCATGTTTAGGACTTAGTCGCCCCGAGCGACTTAGAAGTAGGGATGCCGCGATCCTCCCGAAGTTTGAGTTCGAAAAATTTCTAACCTCGTTAAGGTTCGAATTCGAAAAGTTCGCTGCTTTAGAATCCCGCTGAGGTTCGAATTCCATTAATTCGAAAATGTCAAGGTTTCTGAAAGTTCAATTACGAAGATTTTGATTCTTGGACAGTTAGCTTGAAAAATTCTAACATTTCGAATATATTTAAGATTCATGTGCAAACAATTCCAATATTTCGATTTTTTTTTGAGGCATAAATTTACGAAGTTCGGAAGCTTCGACTTAAGTTTGAATCCTTTGAATTTCACGGATGGATATCAAATTCCGCAGTGTCAAACTAAGTTTTCATGAATTCTTCTAAAAAAATCGCAAAATGTGCAACAAATTTTACTGGAAAAATGTTGCGTATTTCTCTTATGCCGTGAATATACTCCTTCCTTCTGTGCTGTGGTACTGATGGTACCACCTGTGTTACTATTTATTTATCGCAACTTATGAAACAAGAGTTGAACTGGTTGAACGGTTCATCGAAAAGCCCTAAGGCTGTCAGGTGAGCGTACTTCCTGCTTATTTGCGAACTAGTAGCAACCAGCTCAAACGTCGCCTAGACGCAGTGCAGGCATAAGACAACTAAATATACAGGACAACGCATGCACATGAAGGCATCCAGGCTTCCCGAAAATGTTTAGTGGCTCTAGGCGCTTATTTTCGGCGGGATGACCCGTGGGATGGGGAGGTCACGACATGTTGTTATCGGGCTAACCATATATTGCCGCTGCCTGGAACTTCTTCGATGAATGGAGATATCGGCCGCTCTAAAATGCAGCCGGTTACTAATGATAATATAGATGCGTTGTGCATGTGTATATGCGCCTGTGGGCGCGTTTTGTTCGGGCGCAAGCTACCCAACAGAAAACAGACGTATTTGGTATATTACAATCCCCGGAAGTAGAGCGCGACTCCGTGCTTCTTGCCACTATGGAACGAGCGGTCTGCGTGGCCCCTGCACAAAGAAAGGGATGCTTTTCCACAAGCTACCTAAATGTGCAAAGAAAGCGCGCTCAAGGGAGTTCTGTGACCACTCCAACTATTTTCGGACTTAAGCCGATTCATTGCGGGAATTATTCTATGTCACTTAGAGAATGAAAAACGGAAAACCTTTTTTTTCTTTCTTGCGTGCGTTAGTTTCTATATATATAAAAAGAAATGAAAGAAATCGAAGGTCGAAGTACCCCTGAACTCGTTCCCTCTTTGGAGTGATGTGCGTAGTGACGTCACTCGGAGTGTTTGATTCTACCTTAGGGCCCTCCCTCCGCGACCGTCAACTTTTCAAGGTCCTATTGGCTACAATAGAGTACCACACCCGCTTTGCATCATTCAGGGTCGCGGCGAGGGATCGAGACAAAAGACGGTTTGCCACGAGAAAGATAAAGTGGCTAGCGACGGAGAGAAACAATTTTGTTGAATTCCGATAGATGGCGCCACGAAAACTGCCTAGTCCGAATGACGTCAGACTGTAGTTCAAAGACTGCAACACGCGGCAGCAAAGCGGAAAAAAAAACGCCTTTTTTTCCTTTGTGATTACGCGACCAAATAGCAGTATTTCGGGGGAACGTGGCGTGTTTTCTCCCTCGTGTGTCAAGATAAACAGTGTAAAATAAAAAAGAGATAAACAATTTTTTAACGTTAAAATCGTTGCCCTGTTCCTTTAAATACGAAGGGGTTAATGCCTATGAAAGTTGTCATTCTTTTCCGCAGGATTAAGATCTGCATAAGAAAAAGGGAAGGAACGAAATACACTAAGAGAGAGAAGGGATTAGCAATTGCTTTGGTTGCGGACGCTAGAAGAGTTCAGTAAAATATGTGAAGTCAATGCTACGTTCAGTGAGAGCAAGTTTTCAACAACTACTGGTGGCGTTTCTTATCCCTGAACCCCTCTTTGAGACGTTTGGACAGCGTCGCAGTTTTGCATTTCGAGAATAGCCCTTTCGACATCCCATCGCTTTGAAGCATACATTGAACCGCGCGCACGCAGAAGCGCCGTCTCGGCGAAAACGCCATTATAAAACTTGCGACTCTGTTCACCGGACTAAAAGGAACGCTTCAAAGGTCGGCACCATTTTCACAGACAGCTGAGAACTCCGTCAAGATTAGGCATTGTTTGTCCTCCAACACTGCGGTGTCGTTCTAGAGTGATCTTGAAAAGAAGGCGCTTTCTAAAGACTTTAAAAAACTAGCTTTGATGTCCGGTTTTGTTGACTTCCCGGCATCTTTTACTACTCCTTTCAGATTACTAAACAATAAGCAGATGGTTGGAAGCTGATTCACAAGTGGAGAAAAGACGTTCCGTTTTTTGTCGGTCGATTACGCAGGAAGGCGTATCTTGTAATTTTGATTTTGATAGAATCATCCAATTTTGGATGTTCGTTGAAAACGTCATGCAGCCTTTATGACTTGCAGCCATAATTTTATACAGCCGTAGCGCTCAATGACAACGTGAAGACTGATATATTTTCTTAACCAGCATTTTTGTTGAGACGCGGTTGTTTCCCTAAAGAGAAGAATCTTTGACGAGGCTAAAACTGCTCTTTCCTCCTCGACTGTTTGTCTCCAGCAAACGAGAGGCTACGTGCACGCAGCGCGTCAAAAGGACCATCCTTTCCTAAACCAACGATAACGAGATTATTCCTTGGGAAGTGATAATGCGCCATCTTGGGCGGTGTGAAGACCCGTCACCGGATCTTCACATTGACGCCAAAATTATTCACTCTCGCGAAAAAGAAAAAGTTAGTCAAGCTTTATTCGCTATTTTCAATTTGGCGGCCGTTTTAATTTTGTAAACGATGTTTAACTTTATCCATAGTTTTTTTTCTTTTTTTCATGAATTGTTTTGTTTTAATAAATTACCAATATACGATGACTCCATCACTGAAAAGTGGTGGTTCTTATCTGCGATTTCAAACATTGACATGTTCGTCATATTAAAGCACTCACTTTTTTTATTTTTTGCATATTGCCATTAAAAGACCATTTGATTCACGTTGAAACTGCAAGACAGTGTCAAATTTACTGTATACATATAATTAGTTTGCTAACAGTAGGGTCATTTACTTCTTGTTAGAACATCCGTGCAGATACGTTTCAAAACGTTCTTTTGTTTTCCCATAATGAATGGACACGTTCAAAAAGGAAATGCTGCATAACGCTGCAGATTTTCTTCTTTCAGACGCTCTGCTTTTCCGTGCTACTGAACATTCTGAAACCGCCCAAGATTTAAGACATATTCATTCATTTATACATGTTTGTTTGATGTTATGCAGAAATTGTTCGCCTTTAGAGACCCAGTTTCAGCGGGACTCTGTTCACTTAGCGCTAATCCTTTAATGCTGTTGGATGGAGACTGAAGTAAGGGGATTTAGCTCGCCTTTCATCATGAAAAGGAAACTGAACTGTAAGAAATACGTCTGGCATAACGTAATTCGTCGAATGTCGCGAAAGAATGCCTGCATAATCAAACCGACAGGGCACTGCGCGATGTTGTGACCGCATTAAAACACCGGCAGGTCTCAACGCAAGGACGATTGAGAGTGTCACTAAACTGAGGAATATAAAAGGGTCTCGAAATAATCTGTAATCTCCTACCACACATTGTCGACACCTTTGGAGCATATTGCCTATTATAACAGACCACTCGTTGCTCTCTGCTTGATTGCGACCTTTCAAGCTGCAATCGTCACCTTCGCGTGGCACCAGTACAAAGGACCCGACAAAACCGCCACTCCGCGGTTTCAGAACATTATCCAAGACTATACAAACTGGCCTAAAAACTGACTGGGTGCAAGCCAGTCAGTCAGTATTCTTGCTATCTGAGGAAGGATGTTATGCTCTAAAGCATGTGTGAAAACTCTAAAAAACACATTCGGGTTTTCAGACACTCGGCTGAGCTCCCAACGCTTAATTACCTGAAAACACGAAAACTTAAAGAATATATATACGCGCTTTTCGCGACGCACGTTCGGTATGCTCAAAAGTTTCCCTTAAGCCGAAAACCACAAAAAATGTTTTTCGGTTTTCGTAGGAAAAACAAATATTTCTTCTGGTTTTTGGTTTCGGTTCGTTTCGATATCCCGTGTAAAACGCATCGTCATAAGAGTAAGCGCATCCACAGAAATTCCGTGTTCGCTCTTCCTCCAGAAGCAACGGCAGATGGATGTGCATGGCGTTGATCTTTTGGTTTTGCCAAATTTCGGCTGTCAGACTCACTGGATCGCTTATTATTATGATAGCACTATCCTTTGTATCGGAAATGCAAGAAAGCGGTGTATGAACGTGCATCTCTGGACAGGGTGTACTGTCTTAGCACTTATCTCGACATCTTTCTCTTTGTACTTGTGCCCAAAAAGCAGCAAATAAAATGTTTCGTGATGACCTCCTTTTTATCAAAGGAGAAGTGCTACTAATTTGGTTATACCCATAACGAAGACAACCATTAAGAATATACCTTTCGATAAAGTCGCAAAAGTGCTTACCTAGCAAGTGCGAAGTTGAACGCTGACACCCAGAACCCGTCCTGCCCATTGCTGGTGTGTTTTCTGTAAGATCTTAGTGAAACGGTAGCATACCTTTTGCCAATTCGGCACCCGACAAAGTGTAGACTTGACCAGATTGCCCAAATTTAAATATTTAATTTTAAATTACCAGGGCTGGCTTACTAGAACAGCGTCTGAGCTGAGACTGGGTGAAAGAAAGCACCGCAAAGGATGGTGCGCGCAAGCGTGTTGGGACGTGGTTTGAGCAATACCCCCTAGAAGACAGGGTCTGCGCGTTTCCTCCTCTAAACGTCCTCACTAGTAGATCCCTTCAGCGCCCCCTAGGCAGCCCGGATGAGCACCATCGTCTCGCCTGCTTCAGTGGTCATGCTCAGAACGAGCTCACATTAATAGGTTGCTAAACCAGCAATCTTATGGTGTCCCACGAGCTCACACTAATAGGCTGCTAAGACCGGCAATCTTCATGATGTCGCACGAGCTCACGTTAATAGGCTGCTAGGACCGGCAATCTTGATGGTGTCGCACGAGCTCACATTAATAGGCTGCTATGACCGGCAATCTTTATGGTGTCGCACGAGCTCACATTAATAGGCTGCTAAGACCGGCAATCTTGATGATGTCGCACGATCTCACATTAATAGGCTGCTAAGATCGGCAATCTTTATGGTGTCGCACGAGCTGACATTAATAGGTTGCTAAGATCGGCAATCTTTATGGTGTCTCACGGGCTCACATTAATAGGCTGCTAAGACCGGCAATCTTTATGGTGTTGCACGAGCTCACAGTAATAGGCTGTTAAGACCGGCAATATTGATGGTGTTGCACGAGCTCACATTAATAGGCTGCTAAGACCGGCAATCTTGATGGTGTCGCACGAGCTCACATTAATAGGCTGCTAAGACCGGCAATCTTGATGGTGTCGCACGAGTTCACATTAACAGGCTGCTAAGACCGGCAATCTTGATGGTTTCACGTTGCAAATGAACTGTGGAAGCACGCTCTCAGCTCGCGCTCAGCAATCGCGCACACAGCTGTGGCTGCCAGTGAATGTGACGCAGCTGTAACGTCAAGCTGGTCAAGCTTTAGCCTGTTTACCGCTCGGGGCGGGTTGGGGATCTATAAACGAAACGTCATGCACAGGCCTTGTCTTCCAGGTGGTATTGGTTTAAGTCCCGTTCAGCTCGTGCGCTGGATTTGGCAGTGCTTTCTTTCACCGAGTCTCAGCAGAGACGCTGTTTCTAGCAAGCCGGCCCAGGAGTATTGTAAAAGGTCGTCGGTCTCTTTCTTCCAAGCTTGTAGGATGAGAAAACGTATACATAAAAAGAAAACACAGGTTGTCTAAGAACCACCTATATGTTTGAGGAATATCAGTAGATCTATATACTGAACAGAAAAAATAAAGCAAACAAAAACCAATAAGGGGATTTATAGACGTTTTTTGAGAGGCACGCAACCCCTAAGTGCGATGTTTCTCGTTTCTTTTGTATTTTGGTCGCTTCATTTGATCACTATGGTCACACAAAAGGTTGTAGCCTTTTTAGGCCCCAATTTAGGAGCCCTTTTTATCATTACAAGCTTTTGTGTTTCTTCATTGCCAATTTCAAGGCATCCCGGTGAAACACGAGAAGGGAAGTCATTGCGGTTCTATCTTGAATCGCCTTGTAAGGGTGAATGTGCTATGCGCTGTATAAAGCGATCCTGTAATTTATTCAGCGAGATCGAGAAATAACAATAATACTCTATCTCAAGAGTAATGTGCACAGCTATTAATGGCGCGGGCGTGAGAACATGTTTCTTCATAATGCTTTGTTTTCTAGAGCACTGACGCAAAGAAAGCCTTTTCTAAAGCCATAATCTCGCTTATGTATCTCTCGCAACGCTGCGCGCAGAAGTTTTGACGTCCAGTATATATCAGAGCACTGGTGCGATACAAAATAATGGAAAAAAATCACATTGCATTCGGCACTCTACGTTTGCTACGTTAGAGGGAACAAACAATAAATGAGTAGCGTCCCAATGATAGCACTCACAAAACTAGTGCACCGGCATTCTCTGCGTTCCCATCTTGCCTCTGCGCAAGCGGGTATGCGCTTTCGGTGCCATACGTGAGGTTGTGTCGCATCTCGCTTCGAGCCAGCGGGCCCCGGTACCATCCACGGATTTCCCAGCTTTGTCCGGCCTCGAGTAGATGTCCGCATTCATGCGCTCACATTCGGAGCCCTGCAATGCAGCGGGTTCCTTCACCTCGGGTGGAATCCGCGGTCAACACTTCGGCGAAAAACAGAACATCGAAGACTACGAGTGAGCTCCCTACTAAGCCCGTGGCGCCATCCTTCGGATTGCGAGATCAACAGCACCCAGTTCCGCGGCTCTGTCGGTAGAGGGCCCTATCGATCTTGGGCCGAAGGAAGTAGTGGACGTGCGTGCCTCAACGTCAGCCGACGGAACCGCTCACTTCAAAGCGGTGTCGGGGCGAAATTAAGAAAAACACTAAAGTACCAGCTGCGTAGATGTATGTAATGAGTCATCTTTTAAAGGAGAAGCAGCTACCATCCTGTGGCAGAAAATGAGGCGCAAGTGGCGTACCGGCTATACGGTTTCTTTATGTGGCCGCCGCCATCTTGAATGGCGGAACGTGCAATTGGGACGAAAACATCATTTTCCTTTCGCCGTGGTATTGGGACGTGTTTACGTTTTAAGTGTATACATGTCACTCGTTATGTTCCTGCGCGTCGCCGTTTTATTTTTTTATGTTGTTATGTTCTATTATTTTTTCGTCGCCCCTGCCCTATAGACCTTTCCAGCGGCAGTCTTGAACGAAGCGATCTACAGCGCGCGTCCCTGGTTTCGAGAGTGTACGTCAGTGTTGCCCGACTGCGCTGGGCTGTAGATTTTCTTGTCAGTGGGCTGTGGCTGCCTGCGTAGGCCAAATTCCGGACACTGGTGGTGGATAAATTAACGCGTTTTATTGCTTCTTTTGTCTTCAATGGCGAATAGAATTTTTTAAGGTTTTTAATAAAACATTGGACTATTTATGTAAGCAAAAACAAACAAATTAAAGCTATTTTTGTGAGTCTGTGCGCGGCAGAGCAAATGCAATTGTAATGTTTGTTTCATTTCAAGTTTTTCAGAAACTATTTGAACTCGTGGCTCCCAAACGGCGGGCCATTGTCACTTACAATTTTCGAGGGAGTCCATGAGTTTCGAAGACTTTCATACAAAACTCTTTAACTTTGGAAGCTGTGGTTGTTTTTATTTCTTCAACCTCGATGTAAAATGAGTAGAAGTCTATCGTTATTATGAAGTCCCGTCCTTCATGAGTAAAGAAATCCATACCAACATGCTGCCAAGGCAGTGTTGGCCCCGCATGACTCAAGAGTGGCATCTTGACATTTCTTGGTTGGTACTTTTGACATGTGCTGCACTTGTACTCGCCGTCAATGACAGCGTTGATTCAGGGCTAGAAGAGAATATCTCGAGCTATTTGCATCTTCTCCTTGTCTGCGTGTGCTGCGTGCAACAGCTTGAGGATCTTTTGTCTGGTAGCTGTGGGTATGACTAGCGCGTTGTATCGGAGTACAAGGCCGTCTTCTTCATGGATTTCTTCTCGGTACGACCAAAATGTCCTTCCAAATTGTGGCACTTGGTCTTTCTGTTCCGGTCATGCAGTCTGCGCATGCTGTCGCAGCAGTTGCAGTTGTGCGTCAACTGCGGTTGCCTCTCGGATTTCTTGAAGGCGGTCTAGAGTAATTAATATGTGGACTAGCGCGTATACTTAGAACTTGTCTTCTTCTTCGATTATTTCCTTTGCAGGAAAACGTGAAAGTGCATCTGCTAGCAGCAGTTATTTCAAGATATACGCTTCACTTGTAACGATTATTTCTGGAGAGCCATCTTCATTGGTTGAAGTCTCATGGGACATTGATGCAGTGGTTTCGTGAAAATAACTTGCAACGGCTTGTGATCCGATTCTACGGTTAAACGTGGTTGTTCAAATATGTAATGGTGAAACTTGGTGCATCCGTGAACAATAACGAGCATCTCCTACTAAATCTGTGCATACTTTGTTTGTGCTGCTGTCAAGGATTTCGACGAATATGCTAGTGGCTTTCCTCCCTGGGTGATAACGGCTCCCATGCCGTATTGACTTGCGTCGACTGAGAGTGTTATGGGCTTTCCTGGGGTGTAGCAAGCCAACACTGGCGCTTTTTTCAATGCATCACGCAGGTCTTCGAAGCTTCTTTGCTGTTGTTGTTTGCATTACAGCAGGCGTGTAATATTTTCATCGTGCTCTTGCTGGGTTTTGTCCCACACTAGTATACCGAACATCACAACTGCTGTTCCGGGGAGGCCTTCCAGAACCTCGTTCATGACACGCTGAAAAACCTGAGAAGCTGTGCTTATCCCAGAGGTCATCCTATTGAACCTGTATCTTCCATACGGAGTTCCCATGTTGCATAAATTCGAACTCTCTTCGTCGAGTTCTATTTGCCAAAACTCAGAAGACGCGTCCAGAGCCGAAAACATTTTCGCTTCCGCAATTCGAGTGGCGATGTCATCCATTGTCGTCATTGGGTAGTGTTCTCTTCTTAGAACTCGATTCAAGCCTACTGGATCGAGACAGATGCGCACTTTGCCTTTCTTTGCGACAACTACCATGAAGCTGGACCGCTTGGTCGGCTCCTGGACTTCCGTGATAACCCCTTCGTTTTAGGGGCGAAGCTCGGCTAGCCATGTCCGTAGGTCCGTAGCTCCGGCGTCCGGGCTCGTGCTCCTGCTCGTGAACTCATGAGCACGTGAGCACGTGCACGTGAGCACATGCTCGTGTAAGGCAAAAAATAAAAATAATAAAAAAATTAAAAAAAATTGTTTTTGTTTCCGCAGTCGACAGGATTCGAACCTGCGCGGGGAGACCCCCATGGATTTCTAATCCATCGCCTTAACCACTCGGCCACGACTACGGGACGAGTAGGGGCTCTGAGATGGGGTAGTAACTCAAGAGCTGGAGATGTCATGCATGAAACGTTGCACGTAGCCGCTCAACGTCTATACAGGAGAGGGCGCTGCGGTCAAATGCGCATATAATCGCGTTAAACTTTGCATGCATTGGCTCAACGTTTATAGACGAGAGGGCGCTGCGGTCAAATGCTCAAATGCGTATATAACCACGTTCCATACCACACATTCTCTTTCTGACATGGATGAAAACGAACGAAAGGCTCGGCATGCTGCGGCTCGGCGTCTACGCAGACAATCACCACCAGAGCTTCGCCCCAATCAACATCATTCACCACGTGGAGATGCGGTCATTTTTTTCATCTGATGTAGTTCGTGCTTGACTTTCTCCTGGATAGCATCGTACCGGCGTGCGGTCGTATACTACTACTGCGTCGTGCATGTTAAAGACCCCAGGCTAGCGGTTGTACGCACTGGCTAAATGGCTCATCTACAGCGAGTGACTCGTCGCAACTTTAAATGGCTGACCAACTACACGCTGTATAAATATCCCCACAACCCCAATTTTTAGCTACCGGTACCTTTCTTGCTGGGCGTACAGCACCTTTTGTACCAGGGTTTACTTTCATGTTGTATGTAAAGTTATTGACTTTTCCCAGTTCATGGAAGACGTCTGCGTATGGTCCGGCAGTGTCAGTCAAGTTTGTAGCTGTTTCCTCTGTCGCATCGTTGTGTCCCTCTGTGACTGTAGCTATGCCACAAAGAACTCCTCTTGGGTCGTTGATGAACTAGTTGAGACTGTCGAGGTCACCCTTCCACACGCTTTTTCTTGTGACCAAAAACGACGACAGTGCTGTGTCCCACTTGCGGACCTTTCTGGTTGAGATGAAGATGAGTAGTCTCTTTGGGATTACGGAGCAGTTTGCTCCTTTTTGAGCTTGCAGCGTAAGCGGTCTCTCTATATCTATACTTCCTCGGTCCACCGGTCTTCTTTGTCTATCTTGTTCACTGTTAGATGACACAGCAGATAGTCTTCTTTGCTTTCGCCACTGCCCTCGTACGCAACTTGGTGGTCTTTGGGGTTTATTTTCTTTCTCTTTTTCTTGACACTGCTGTCGTCTGTTAGATGAGTGTGGACCTTTCCTGCAGAATTTTGCACAATGTCCAACTTCGCCACAGCTAAAGCAATTGTTCCCTGTAGCCGGGCATACGCTCGTGCGGTGTACGAAACCTCAACAGCGGCATGTCACTTGATCTGCTTTTCTGAGCGCCTTTATTCTTGGTGGGTCTTCCGTTCAGTCATCTTTTCCGCGGATTTCGTTGACTGACTGCTTCTCTGTTCGTTTTTAGTTCGGCACATTTCCAGTACTTTCGCAAAAGTAGACTTATCGTTGATAAGCTCCTGCTTTAGCTATTTGTCTTTAGTCCCGAGTATTATTCGGCTTCTCAGCATTCGTTCTTCGACATCACCGTACTCACAGTTTCGCACGAGGATCCTTAGCTCGGTTAATCACTCCTCGAATTTCTCTTCATTCTTCTTTATCTCTTCTTCCAAAGACAAATTCGTGATACGCTAGGTTTATAGATGGCTTCATGTGCTGCTCAAACTTCTCCTGCAAAACGTGTATCTTCTATCTGCCTCGTTTTCGAATGTGAAGGTGCTGTAAATTCGACTACCTTCTTCTCCGATGCAGGCGAGGAGCGTTGCGGCTTGAACTTTGCTTGGCTGATCCTTCAGGTGCGTCGCCACCGCAAACAGTTCAAATTCTGTTATTCACGTTTTTCCCTGCATTCCAAGGCTCGCCGGTCGGGTCTAGCGGCTTCGGCGGGGACAGCAAACAGGTCGTGATCCTCGGTGTCTGCCCTAGGGGGTTCCTTCGCGGTCTTCCGTTGCGTTGTCGCTGTTCCCAGTTGCGCCTTCCATCATCGGTTTGTCACTTACGTGTCGTGCTCATGATAAGCATAACCGCTGCCACCATGCACGATTCAACACGCAACATGGCGGTTCGGGAATGTAATCCTTTTTATTTTCGCTTCTCGTGGCTCCAGCGTTGGCTACCTGCCACAGGTACCTTGTAGTATATAAACTAACATCATGTCATAAACAAACGTTATGGATGTGTTTGTATTATGCGAAAATATCAAGGTGCTAATGATTAAATAAATTCTAAGATGTTCGGTTGAGCATTAGTCTTAATTGTATACTGCCATTGACATCCTTCGGGCAAGCACAGACAAAACATTTTAATACATTGTTATCATAAATTGTAGAAAATACCGAAACAAAAAGAAATTGTTAAAACTTTAGCTTCAAGGGTGCCCCTCGCGACGATTTTTATCCAGTGAAGAGGCCCTCGAATCAGTACTGGTCTCTTTTGGTAAGCGGATCATAGTTTGAGAAGTCTATCCTATGTGATGAGTTGCCTTATACTACCAGTTGACCTGCTTCGAATTGTCTTTCGACGAACAGCCCTATAGCCCACCCTAGGTTGCCCTAGGTGCATTCCGCAGCGGATAAGGGAGCCGGGCAATATGGTCACGGAAAAAAGTGGCCGTTCATTGCAACATACTGCAAGTGAGCTGTTTGGCGGTAGCTATCATCTCATAGACAGAGAAGAACGGCAAGTGGAGACAGAGGAGAAGGGGGGGGAGGAGAGGGAGGTGGAGAAAGAGGGTGGACGGAGGGAGGAGAAGGTCAAGAGTAAAGGTCAAAGACCACGAACACACGATAATGCAAGAGAGAGAGAGGAAACGGGAGGGGTACGGAAGGGAGAGGAAACTGAGTATAAGCATGACTTTGGGGTCACCAAAGTAATGAAAATATAAACGCTGTGGCTAGCGTTACGTCCGGACGGAGCACTGGAAACGCGTATACCTAACCCTCCCCCCCGCCCTCCTCTCTCTCCCCCGTGAACCTAGGGAAGGCGGAGATTTGGACGTAACTTGGGTTACGTCGGACGTAACGCTAGACACTTCGAAATATAAAATCTTTCTGAGATTGTGTGTCTTGCTTGCCTGGCCACAGGAAACTCCGATTCGAGTAGTCGCCCTCAAAACTATTTTTGACAAAAACGTCATCAACATTCTTATGCCTTCTGTTATGCGCAACAAAATAACTTCTGTTTAGCAGCATCAGAAGATGAAAATGTTTTCCGGAAATCCTTTCCTTAAGTGCTCGCGTGCAGGCTGTTGTTTATCTTCCAATAAACCATAATTAAATATAATAATATCGAAAGAAATGGAACGTGTAGGACGAAATAGTGGTCTACCTGAAGGGAGGTGAACTTTTCCGTCTTGAGGGTAGCAGGATAAGAAAAAAAAGAGGGAAGACTGCACATAGCCTCTCAAGAGGGAGGCGTAGAGTAATTAGGGCGGACGGTATCCATGTTGCGATATGCGCTGATTAGAATGTCATTTTGTTGTTCAAAGACTAAAATATAGTGCCGCCGCATCCATCAGGTACAGCACCGGTTAGAGTGCCGCGGACCGATCGGTTAATGCACTTCTCAGGAACATGAGTCTTCGCGTTGTGTTAGCTTTGATGTGAACCTTGCCGAAGGTGTCCATTAGTCCCTTTCTGTGGCCCTCGTACGCTGGTCACGCCCAGAAGGCATGCTCCATATCTTCGGGTTCACTGCACAAGATCCGATTAGCGGTGTTCTACCGTCTGAGGTACAATAATGGCGAAATCCAAGCACGTTAATGCTCGTTGAACGTGTTGAGAAAGCATTAGTCTAGAGCGGGGTGAAGGCATGTTTATGAACATGGCGACATATGCGGTACACCAAAACATCGCGAAATATTATATCTCCTTCATAGGAAGTAAATAGTCCAGGCAGAAATCTTCTGGACCCCTCAATGGACAACTCTCCGCAGGTGCTATAAATAAGAAAACAAGCTTGCGCATAAGAAAACGAATGCGGTGTCTTAGTTTAAGAAATATGACTGCAAGCCTTCACGCAGAAAGGCCCAGCATGACTAAAACGTTTAAACCACACCGACCACTTTAAATCTTTAATAATAATGAAAAAAATAAGAACGAGGTGTGTTCAGTGCTAGGAAAGAACCACCTCCCTATGCGACAAGCGCCATTGTTAAGATTAATTTAAATCTTCAAGCTGCCGAACAGAGCTATTTAGTGGTGCATCTTCCGAGTTCTAACACATAGAACGACCTCAATATAATAAAACAAACGCTCAGTTGAGACTTTTTGAGCACTTTTAGTAAGGAATGTTTATTATCTGCGTTATATATATGTGTTAATAGGAAACTGCAATCAAAATACTACATTTTATGTTGAAATGGGGCCTGGGCACGTGACAGCGTAGCCTTTAGTGTAATATTATAAGTCACGAGACGCTCGTTGACGCAGGACACCGCACCTTCCACTGCGTTACCGCCAGGCTTCTGACACCAGCATGGCAGGCGTCCCGCGCAGTCCATTTAAAGATATCTTGCACATATCTAATCGCGCATCGGTTTATGTTGTCAACTTTGCCAACGCAAACCAGAAAACAAAAAAACATGCTATACACGAACTCAACTCTGTTACGTCACGGCGCGGTGGTGGCGCGTCGGGCGCACTTCCGGTATCGGGCTGTGGGCGGAAGTCCCCATGTGAGACGTGTATTGCTGCGTTGTTTTGAAAAGAACCAGACAAAAACTTGCCATCTCATCAAAACACCGCGACCTGGGGCTGTACCAAAAGATCGAGAAAGGTTTGAAGGTCAGTTTTCATGTGCCCGGTTCGTCCGAGAACGTGGATATGTGCCGTGAAAAGGGAAAGCCAGACGCCGTCGGTCCACGATTGCTTGGGCGGGAAGCACTTTGGGTTGAATTCACGGATACTTGTAGTCATCAGTTTTTTCGTTTTTCTTGTTTTGTTGTTCGAAAATGAACGTTGGAAAATTGTCAAGTTGTACGGATCACCTGCGGACTACGTTCAGTGTGTCTTCAAGCTCATCTGGCCGCCTGATCGTTCGAACTGTCGTCTGCTCTTTCAAACGTTTCTGCTTGCCTTCTGCTCTTTTAGACGACGCCGGCCCGTAGACCAAATGTTGGCCCGGTACTTGCGATAAGAAGTAAGTGCAGGCCTCAAAAGACTTAAGTATGAAGGTTGGTAAGCAGGCTCGATGTAAATAGTAAGTAGCAAGGTGATGTTGATCATTGTTACCGGTGGCCGTCACCAACTTGTTATGCCTCATTCACTTGGTACGATTCTGCTTGCGATTTTAAGTATCGGCGTTGACCATCTCAGCTACGGTTCACGCTTTTGCAGCCCGAGCGACGTCGCGACTGAAAATTGTAAGCGAAATATCATGCGAATCTGGCTTTAGCGTACATTCTACGGCGTCCACGCGGAATGAATTGCCGCATGTCACATTATTCACGCTGTTTTGTGATGTAACCAGTGGCGTCACGGGGGTCAGGGCACCCGGGGCGGTAGCCCGCCGCGACCCCCCCCCCTTACCGCTCTCGCGTGGCCCGGCGCGACCCCCCCCCCCCTTCCCCCCGCTCTCGTGGCCCGCCGCGACACCCCCCCCTCCCGCTCTCGTGGCCCGCCGCGACACCCCTGAGCGCTGCACCCGGGCGGTCCGCCCCCCCCCCCCCCCTTGTGACGCCACTGGGTGTAACGAGCCTCGGTAAGTTCACTGAGGCCGCTCAAGTAGTCAGACATTGCCAGGAACGCGTAGAATCAATAATTCGAACGCGAGAAAGGGCAGGGGGACTCACACCGACGCCGACAACGTCGCATTTCAATGGTTTGTTTATGGGCGACGGCGAGCTTCTGCCCATGTGCACACTCAATCGCGCATGCGCGGCGCTGGTGGCGTCCGCTAGGGGCGCTCCGTTTTGTTTGTAAACATTAGTTGGTGTATAGCGCTTGTTCTTTCTTTTAACTCTACTGCATGCTGACTCATTTTAAATATTAGCTGGACCTCAAGATAGCTGTTAAAGACTAGAACAGTAGAATGGCAGCAGAAATACCATGAATCATGCCCAGTGTCTTTCGTTTTCGGGTAAAACCCGATATTTCCGATTTTTGCACCCGCAACGAGTTTTATAAAAACCGGGTTAAGCCTGATTTCTCCCCGAAAACCCATTCTCCTTGGATCCGAAAACCAGCTGAAAGTCTGGAAATTAGGAGACATTCTAGGATCACTTTTACATCTGTCCCCAAAGTCGCTAGTTCGAATATCACAAATCTTTTCTTATTTCCGTTACCGCCGACGCATATTCGCTCCCAACGAGCTTAAATGGTGCCTGGAGTCTGGAAGCAAGTTCATGGAAGCTATAGGTACTGACCCAGTGATCTTTTGGCATGACTCTGTTGCGCGATACCATTGCTAATAAATATAGCGCCAACAGTGTTTTAAGTTTTAGAAGGACCTGCACTAACTCAAGAGAAAATTCAATTATGTTTTTTCTAACGTATTTTAATGACGCTCACCACCTTGACCTCAGGTCATTTCTGAAAGAATTAAGGATGGGGAGTACGGGGGGGGGGGGGGGTAAACCGCTTTAAAGTGGTGCCGGAACCGGGACTTAAGACATCCATATAGACTTCATATGGAGGGTGTCACAAAAGAAAATTTACGCGGTCTTTCTACCGCAAAAATAAACTAGGGATCGCCGAAGCTCATTTCTCCGCCCAAGTTAGAGCTAGAGGTCACAACCAGATGCCAAGTTTCAGCTCGATCTGATAACTTAATCAAAAGTTATAAGTGATTTTCTGAAAATTTCAATGGGAAAATGGAGCCCATTTTTGCCCGTTTTCGGCTTCTGGTGCCATAGAGCCCCATGTGTTTGAAAACTCCGTCGGCCGCCATTTTCCAATTGAACTTTTCAGAAAATCACTTATAACTTTTGATGAAGTTATCGGATCGGGCTGAAACTTTGACATCTGGTTGTGACCTCTAGCTCTACCTTTGGGCGGAGAATGAGTGTTTGGCGATGTTTATTTTATTTTTGCGGTAAAAAAGACAGTGTAAATTTTCTTTTGTGACACCCTGTACAAGTAAAAACAAAAATGTGAGAAACAAAAAACATCATGTGAGCTCAAACACTATGTTTCTGCGTATGACCTCTTCATTGTTTAATTTTCTTAGGGTAAAAAAAAACTAATCACGCACTGAAACCGACGCGCTATAGTGAATTTTAATTGAAATCACTTTTTTTCTAAATATAACATGTCAAGACCCGAATTCCTGAATGACTTTTTGAAAAGCCAGATTTCTCCCGGATTGTCAAGTATAAGAATAGCTCCCAATTTTTACTTCCCGTTTTTTCAAAAATATAAAACGCGAAAACGAAGACGATCAACACACCCTATTGTAATTTCGTGCTGGTTGCGAGAGTGGAGAATAAAACAAAACAAAAATTCGTTAAAGACACTTAAGACTGCTTACGTGTAAGAATGCGAAAGCATTCCTACAAGCAGCGCGCCACGTCTTCCTTTTCCACATGGTGCTCCGGGCCCCCACTGCGCAGGCGCGGCACCCCTTCCGGCTCCATGGCTTTTGTGACGATGCATCTGCGTTGCCGCGCTTTTCTTTGTGTTTTATTTCTGAGGCGCGTGCGCTTTGATCTTGAGCAGCCCCGCCGGCTTCCGTGACGAAATGTCTGATATGACGCGTCGCAGCCAATGGGAATGTATTGCTCGTTTCGCTGTTTCAGCCAACGCCGGCTTCGCTCCATGGGACAGTTAATGCTTTCGCATTAAAAAAAGAAACAAAAAAAACATGCAAAATACATAGACAAAAGTTATAAATTTTCAGCGCTGGCGCGCAAAGCCTATTTAAATATTAAAATAGTTTTAATCCGCGGGGCGGAATATATATATATATATAAAACATGACGATAAAAAATATTCCCTTGATGTTCCACAATAGCGCCGCGGTGCACCCAAGACAGTAATACCCAATTCACACGGCAGCTTAAAGGTACCTTTAGCAGAGGTACCTGTAGTAAAGGGAGCTGGAGATCGTGATCACACGGCGCATAAAGGTCCCTTTCTCTAAGGGAGGTCCTGTGTGAAACGGAGCTCGCCAAGCTCCCTTTACAGTAGCCTCGGACACACGAACTCAAAATAATATCACAGATATATAAATATATCTTGTTTAATGCATTATAACTAGGGCTGGGCGTCGATTAAAACGTTTTACCCGATTAATCGCCACCCTTTAATCGATTAATTAATCGATTAATCGGCCTCGTTCATTTTCAAACAAAATATTTAAAAAAGTTCTTTTTTTATGTTGAATTCGTGACAAACGGCGGAATATACCATTTGGATTTCGAATCAGCCTCCATGTGTAGTTGAGAACAGTTCAAAGACACTCACGCACACAGGTTGTTACTTCAGCTGCATGAGGAAAAGAGGTTCGTTGATATTTTTCGGTAAGAGCGACCTCCCTTGATTTTTATTTATTTATTTATTTATTTATTTATTCAATATGCCCTTCAGCGCCCAAAGGCATTACAGAAAAAGTGTGGGGGGGGGGGGGGGATATACAGCCAGAGGAAAACAATAAACGAACTCTAGGTTTGTGACATAAAGTTTGCTAGTGACAAGAACAAGAAGAATAGTAAGCTTTATACAATTATTAATACATTTGACATATCAGGAGATAAGGTACAAGCACTCTTCAATAAGTCTGGAAAAAACACATTGTTGGATGATACCATGACAAGCGACTCGGGTAGACAGTTCCATTGATGAGTGGTAAGAGGAAAAAAGAGTGTTTAAAGATATTAGTGCGGCACGAATATTCGCGAACCTTATTCTGATGATCTACTGTGCGTGATATGAAGTGAGGCAGCTGAAGAAACGATCCCCTGTTGATGCCCGTTTTGTTATTATAAATGTTATGAAAGAGTTTTAAACGTAAAGCGAATCTTCGGCATTTTAGCCGCTGCCAACCAAGACAGTCTTTTTGGAGATTCGACCTTACAGTATAATGGTTCACAATAGCCTCTGCTGCGCTAAAGAGACACTCGAACGGCGTTGAAATGGACGGGACACGTGTAACCTACTGCAATTGTCTGGAGTTACAAATCTTGCCAATACAGCTTACTTTAGGCTAAAATTTAGCCTAAAGTTTGCCCTTCTTACAGGTGTACTCGTCCATGTCTGCGTGGTGAAAGCGCTGAGTTCTTACCTTTTTAAGTTCGCCAAAATTGTACCGATTAACCGGTTAAAAAAGTTAATCGCGATTAAATCATTAATCGATTAATCCGTAGGTTAATCGATCAATTTCCCAACCCTAATTATAACAAATTGAATATATATAAGTAGCAAATTATGAAATGATTGTAAACACAAATTTGATGGAATAATACATTAACGAGGAACGTATACTCCAGCTAGCAGGTAGCAGCGGCGGCACGTGGAAAACAATGTCTGCTACGAACCGGAACGCGGTGGACCACTGCCAGCTCTTTTTCGAGGTTGTAGACGAGTCGTCCGAACTTGTTGTTGTTTAGCTTTACTTTACTTACTTTTGTCCGACGCTCCCGCCCAGGACCTTTTATCCTCGTCGTCGTCCATCTCTTTCGATGGCGTGACTGACGTAACCGTGAGACTGACGTGGTTCGTTTCTGCCGGGCACTATTTAGTTACTCCTGTGAGAACGTTGCGGAAAAATTGAGCTGCTAAACAGAAAAAGGTCGCCCACCTCGCGATGCAAACTCGTAAACGCAGATGATTTAGGGCCAGTGTGGCCACACGGGTCAAACGTTTTGAAGCAAGAGTCATTTAGGTGCACCCTTAAATTTAGATAAAAAAATAAAGTGCCGCAAAAGCTAACACAAATAATATTTAGGTTTTAAATGTGATTTTCACACACAATAATAAAAAACGGCGCGTATTACCGCTTTCGAGGAATAATTGCTTATCACGTGCTCCTCTCGCGGTTTAGTAGGAATGCAATTGACATCAACTTAAAGCACTCCGTTTATTTATAGTGTGATCAAGAACACCGTTTACTACAGGTGCCTTCAGCTAAGGGACCTAAGCTAAAGGTACTTTTACGCTGCCATGTGAATTGGGTATAAGAACTCGAGGGGGATTGAACCCGAGACAGCGGAATACAAGCCCGGCGGCGATAACCACTGCACAACACCTCAGACAGCGTGACAAGCATAAACCTGAGACTTTGTGTTTGTCCGTCCCTTTTTGTCCCAGTCTCGGGGTTTTTTCGAAATGTTTAACCACCACCAGCTCGTTTGCGCCCTTACTTTTTGTTCATAAACCTTGCTTGTGACCCTCAGTACGATCGCTCGGTGCGGCTCGTTGAGATATTTAGTGCAAAGTGCGTTCGGGAACTTTTCCGAATAGTACTACCCTGAATCTATCTAGCTAAAGGAGTCGCGCATAGTCCCGGCCTTTTTGATCAATTCTTACTTTTTCAGGGGTCTGTCTAGATGAATTTACAACCGCGAATTTCGTCTCTCTTCCAAGATTTCCCACACAAACTGAGAAGAATTTCAATCGCATTTGGAACCACCTTCCATTCTTTTGTTCTCTTTGTGTCGAGGCGATGTCCACGCCCATCAAGAAACCATGTCTAAAGGTGCTTTGATAACTGTGCTATCATTTTTATTTTATGGCGAGGGAACGAATTTTCCCAATAAAATGTTAACAGGGTACCTACGTCTGGAGATAGATGGCGCAAGTGGTCTATATCTTTAATCGTCGGGAATGTTTTTGCGACCTGTGCGTTGCTAAAGCTGACTTCTCTTGCATTCTTCCCTACACATCTTCCTTTCTGCTTTCTTTTTACTCGCTTTTCCACTGAACTAGTTTGCTCAGCCCTATCAGTAGTGTGTACGTATCTAAATGTAAGCTTTAGGGTTAAGTCCGTTCATCTTGTTTACACTTTCTAAATAAAGGAAAAAAAAAGTACAGGGGACTTTTTAGTGGAACTGGCACATGTTTTCGGCATCAAAACGCTTAAACGAACAAATCAAGTCAGATAGAGCAAACTAGTTAACGTGAGTCTCTATAACGCTAAGCCAATCCCGCTACAAAAAAAAAAAAATTTTGCACAGCGTTTACGAAGTCGTGTATACGCGGCAGTCGTTTACTGCAAACTACGTCGGTCGAGATCTTCCTTTGAATATCTCGGTGAACGCGACAAGAACTCGCGCTCATAAAAATAGACTTTCTCATCGAATTACCGGGTGTGAGAAACTGCTCACCGCGGACGCCGGCAACCATGATTGTTATCGTTTGAACCCGAAGCAGAAAATACGACTCCGTGTTAATTTTTAATGCGAATAGCATTTTAATGCGAATAGCATTCTTTGGATACTTCACGCGAAAAGACGGTGAGAGTGCAGGCGAGCTGGTGGTAGCTAATCATGTTGTATTACACCTGAGACTGCGGTGGATACTTCACCTGAGACTGCGGTGGATACTTCACGCACTTTTCGTCTATGTATCTATCTATCTATCTATCTATCTATCTATCTATCTATCTGGCTATCTAACCTCTTACGCCGCGGGTCGATAAATAAATAAAAAAGACCGGCGCCGGCTGGGATTCGAACCGTTGACCCTTTGATCAGCAGGCAGACGCGCTAACCACAGAGCTATGAAGGCAGTCATTCAACGCACTCTAAACACCTGTTTATATCTTATCATCAGACGCGCGTTCCATGCACGAGCGGCTCATTCCGCTCTCGTGAGGCTTAGCACGGCCGCTAGCTCACCCTCTCCCGCGCTCGGGAGAGGGTGATGTAGCGGCCGTGCTCAGCCTCACGAGAGCGGAATGAGCCCTCGTGCATGGAACGCGCGCGCACCGGTAGCTGTGACAGCGCTGTAAAGCGCGTCCTATGGTAAAGATATAAACAACCGTTTAGAGTACCGTTGGTTGAGACTAGCTGAGACGCCAGAAAGTCTGGTCGGTACCATTTTGAGTGTTTGTGCGTATGGCGCGTGCTTTGCTCGCCTTCCTAAGTGACACAAACGCACGTGCTGGGCTGCGGAGATCGTGCGCAGGGCTGTGAAAGTGTCAACAAATTTAGGAATCGCCTCAAGAGTGGGCTGGCGTATCTAGAGTGTGCTGGCCACCTGACGAACGCGCATAACTCCGCACCGTTTGATGCTATTCGTATTAACGTAGATAATCATTCCCAAAGGATGGGTTCTGCTGATTTTTTAAATCAATAATGACTATCTATATAGTTTGTTTCTCAAACATAAAAATATGTCGAATCGAATGCTACCGTGGCAAGGAGAAAGTTTAACAAGAAGCAATGCACACGTCAAGCATCTCGTCAACCATCGAGAGTCGAGAAACGGTGCTTAGCTAGCTAAGCACCTTTGGTTATGGGAGGAGCCTAGAACAGGGCTACCTCCACCTAAATTGCGTCTAATGGCGTAAATATAGAAGCCCGGAATGCGCTCGTTTCACGGAGCAGAGTGCCGCTGTATATCTGAACGCGCGATGTTTTCCCCTCGCCGAGAGTAACCCTGGAGGCACTCGAGGAAGATGTTCGGCTGGCACAGGTGTTAAATCAGGGAGGAGACAAGCTCTCCTTCAGCGTTCGGCTGCCAGTCGGCCTGTGAACTTCTGCCCCTGTTTGGGAACCGGAAATTGTTAGGTGACAGCCATTGAATACACTCTCTATAAGAAAGAGTATTTGTGTGAATTGTGTGCCTATAGCTTGTTTAAGGACGGTCTTCGCATGTGCCTTTTATTGTGAGACAACGACGGAACCGCAAATATCCTTTACTGCACTCGCCGCACACTGCGTGGCGTGTTGTGTCCAAACCGTGTGTTGCAACACCACACGCCGTTGCGTTGCAGTGACTTACGAGATACTGACTGGTATTCCTGACAGCCCGCCTTATCTCACTCTTCTCCAAAGCTCTTTTTAATTACATCCTCCTTTCAGATTGGAAATGCAATTACGCAAAAAATGCGACGTGTGGTATCTACCGAACGTTCGGAAGATTTCTAATTCCGAAGTTATTCGTGTGTCCATGCAATCGATCCAATCCTAACTTATGAGAACGTCTATCCTGGCTGCCATATCGCGCCACCATTCTAGTCACCCCTAAGACTAGACCTCTTGTCATGGCTAAAACTAAAGTGATTAAACTGCTACCGCACATATTCATATAACCCGCTCCACCGCCGACGGAAAACGGTTGAGCGGCCTCCTAATAGATGGCGATAAAGCTGCGACGAAAGGTTTCGACTTTTCCTTTTTCCCTTCGAGGATCTCCTTTCTCTTCCTGGTTTTCTCCCGTCCGCTCTCTTGGCCTGCTTCCTCTTTCCAGTCGCGAATTCTCTATTCCTGCCTGTTCAGCTTTTCTAGCGTTTTCTCTTTCCCTTCGCTTCTCTCTGCGCTCCTCGAAGCTGTTTCGATGGCCGCATCGCGACCCCGAATTAGACTTTGAGCAGCTGACGTTTGACTCAAAGCCGCCTAGCCAAGGGGTCCTCGTGTACCTCCTGTACCGGAGACCGGAGTGCCGGTCGGTCAGGATGGCTTCGACTTTGAAGAGAGAGAATGCACTTTAATACGACTTTGAAGTGTTCGGATGCTCGATGAAATTAGATAAGTTTCCTATCTTGTGCAAAGGGGGTCTCTCGGCTCAACGCTGCTTTTAGATTCATGCTACTTTCAAAAGAGGGTGAAGAGGAACAGAGTCAAATGAGAGAGCAGGAGGAACTCTTGGAACAGACCATAAAAGAATCCACGGCACTCGGACGGGAGAGGGAGGTCGTTGCGCATTTCCTAAAATGCAGATTACGAAAAGTGCACGTTTAGCGGTGCTTCGCGCGAACACCAGGCAAATTCTTGATGTTCAAAAAAACAAAAAACGAGAGCGATGTTTCGCCTTATAGCGTACGGCATAAAACTCAGAACTAGTGGGGTAGCTTCGCTCGTGCGGGTCGAAGCTTGTTTCCGTCGGATATATCTACGTGTGTGTCTGTTTTTTTTTGGGGGTATTTGTTAACCAGAGAAGCATACCTGTTTATATTGTATTCGGGCAAGTGTTTATCGCTACTATCGTTTCCTTAAAAAAAATATGTTAAAAAAAACCCCGAAGAGCAGTAATTTTGAGAACATGGTAGCGCTTTTTGACACGGACAAGAGGGGACAACAGGACAACACGATGCTCTATGTTCTCAAAGTTTCAGCGCCAACTCGTCCAACAGTAAGCATTGTGCAGTTACTTACTTATATGCGGAAAAAAATTGAAAAAGAAAAGCTCAGCATAATGATTACAGTACTTTCTCGCAGATGCAATCACATGCCATTTTTTTACCCTTTCACTTTGAATCTCCTATGTTTACTGGCCGCAAACTCAGGCCATTTAACATCAAGATAAGCGCATCTTTCAATTGCGGGAAAGTAGGATTTGGGTTCTATTTGAGGTATTGTCGTTCTTCTTGGAGTATTGTTTCGCGCATCCCGGAGATAAGCTCCTTGGAGTTAAGAGCTTAGCGGAGGTACGCTCAAACAATTGTTGTTATTGCTGGTGTTGTTGTTGAGTTTATCTCCCTTTCTTTCCCTTTTCTCATGTCTGGGAAGTTGTTCAGTATGACCGTGTGCCATCTCGCTTGCCTGTTAACCATCATATTATTAAAACTATTCTGCTTTACCTACAGACCTCGAGCAAAACTTACCCTAGATCTCATTGATTTGTTAGTCCACCCATGTTTCAAAGCAATCTGTATTCTAACATCTTATACGTTTGTTACGCCTTAAGCATTGCAAAAACTTTTGCTAAATTCATTTTGTTTCTACTTTCCTCGACATTTTACAATGCGGATAAATTACAACGCGGGTAATACAAAGCGGGTTAAACGTTATGTCGTTCGACATTTGCGGCGGCTGGTCGTCCAGCCGGCGCATAGATCGAACGGCATATTGTTTTACCTGCGTTTTAAAATTGGGATGCTCACATAGGAATATTTCCGCGCACGCTCAGACACGACTGTCCGAGACTAAAGCTTCAAGCTCGAGGGGTCGGTGGTAAACGGAGGCATGACAGTCGAGTGTCGAGACAACTATCTTGAAGAAACCTAGACCGCTCGAGAAGTGAGTTCAGTGCGGCGTTAAGGCCGGTGCACACAGCACCGTTTTGTTACGTTATCTTACGTAACATATAAGCCACCTAAACATTCGTTTCTCGAGTTTCGCGTGCCAGGCTATCTCCTTGAACTGGTAGCCTCGCTCATTACTAAGCACAGATGTCCCGGTGACTTGTAGCGTAACCTTTCGTAACGTAACGCAACGTACGAAAACGGTGCTGTGTGAACCAGCCTTTAGCCCCTTTTCGGGAACATCAGTTAGCGGGGCGTCCCAACGGGTATAGTGCCTCGAGAGTGAGCGACACCAGGGCCGGCTTGCTAGAATTCGCGTCTTAAGCCCGGTTCAGACAGTTGCGTTTGACTGCTTTTGATTCAATTCAATTCAATTCAATTTATTTTCCAACACAGTGTTGAGGGTCCCCGGGCGAAAAAGCTGTCATTGACAGCTTGAGAGTGCCTGGGGGCCCATACAGATAGCAACATATTGTGAAAAAGTACAAAAAATATGACGCGTAACAATATGAGTACACATAAACACCGTGTGAATGTATACAATTCTATATGGTACATGCCAAACACTATATAAATATTATCGACCGTTGATGGAATCATAAATGACATAGATCAAATTTTCCCACATGGCTTGTTTTCTAAAAAATTACAATGAAGGCTTGAACACCAAAACTTTCCCATATACAAGATAGAGACGGATGCATTATCATCTATTGTTTACAAAGAATTCTCGCATTTTTTTACTAGTAAATGTATCAAAGTAAATATTTTGCTCTAGATACTTGTTTAAAATAAAAGGTAAGTTATATGTCAGCGACTGCGAGAAGTATTCAGTGCGCCGGCGCGGCTCAAACGCACTGTCACAGCTGCAGGTGCTGAGCCGGTCACTTTATTTCCTGGTTCGACAAGTTGCAGATGTGCCTTTTTGAATTGCGTTGCGGCTGCGAGAAACCAGGACATCTCTGCTGCTTATATCGCGTGCCAAGGTGATTCCTTGAATTGGATTCCACGCTTCATACGAAGCACAGATGGGCCGGTGACTCGCTTTCTGTTCGCACTCAATCGCAAGTGTCTGAACCGGCCTTAAGAGCTGAGACTGCGTGAAAGAAAGCCTGCCAAACCTGGGGCGCGAGAGCGCTTAAGAGTTTACTTCATGCATCACTCCGCTCATGCCCTTGCTTCGGCAGTGCTTTCTTTCACGCAGTTTTCGCTGACACGCTGATTCTAGCAAGCCGGCCCAGAGCGTCGCGACACGAGAGCGTGCGTCAAGAGAGCGCGCATCCCTGCAGTCGAGCGTGCGATACGAGTGCGCTAACGAGGCTATGGTGGGCTAGGAGGGAAGGTGTGACGATCGCTCGCGTCGTCCAGCGGGAGAAAATGACAAAGGAGCATGCAGCGTTAGCATCGATATGCCCGCAGCAGCGCCATAACGGCACTCCGCCGCACTGTGAACACTAAAGAAGTAGAAAATGTCTCCCCCGTTGATCACATTCTTTCCTGGAAATGCAGTTCGCATAGTGCTCAGCTTGTTTATAAGCATTTGCAGCATGTTCGGAATCCTCCGAGTTCTTTTGGGACACCAAACAACGTCGCCTTTTGGCCTGCAGATCTCGAGGATGCCTACCGATCACTCTAAGAAATGCCTGCGCGTCTACGTACCTGCAAAACACTCAGAGCCAATCTCTGCGATCTAGGAAATCAGCTCAGCGAATGATGAGGCGGAACATCCGTTTATACCTAAAAATGAAGTGTGCGCTGTGGCATTGCGCAATGCAAAGCATCATGCTTGCATTGCCTAATTCCACAGCGCAGACTTCATTTTTAGGTCTAAACAGATGTTCTGCCTCATCATTTGCAGAGCTGATTTCGTAGATCGCAGAGATTGACTCTTTAAGTGTTTTACGGGTAAGCACACGCGCAGCAATTTCTTAGAGTGTAGGACGCAAACGTGTTTTTCTCGCTGCTTGTTAGCCATAACGAAATTTGGCACGTCATATTGAGCTCGACGCCATGAAGACAGGCCGCAGTAAGGCTATGGTAGGTATGTGAAGCCCCTCGATGTACTTCTGCTTTCACCTTTATTCCCTGCAGTACAGGGTGGCGCTGCTATTGCTTATCGATGGCTCTCCGCCCCGCTATAAGCCACCATAGCTCCGCATGCTGAATCGCTGAGTCACTTTCGCAAGCGCGATCGTCACACCTCCCCTTTCTAGCACACCATGACGGGGCCGATGGGTAGGTTGTAGCATCGCGGGAAATGTTTGTTACCGGTTACAGCAGCTACATGCAGGACGATGTCTATGATACATCGAAAAGATGATTGAATCCAATCATTGCCTCGAACATTGCTCTCTGGGCGCAATTGTGTCCGGAACCATTTTGCGCAAGATCAGAGGTATTGACCGGTATCCTTTTTTCCTTCCCTTCTCCTTTTCGTGAAAGGCTTAGTAGACTGGCTTTTAGTAGCAACAGTAGATTGTTTTTTAGTGGTCGGAGTCGGAACGTCATGATGGCCATAGCCTGTGAGGTTACTTTTCGGCTATCAAGTTTCAATTCTCGCTTGGAAGCGGCAGAAAGCACCCGCTAAAACAATTTTAAATGAAAACATTTTAGGCGAGATGTTTGTTTTATATACAAGATGTCAGTTGTTAAAGTGTAACCACTGACCTGCACTACAGACCACAGCACTTGGGCACTTACCATCTGCAAGCATGCCACGGCGCGAGACTTCTTCTTCATCAGCTACCATTGAAAGACTCACGCCATCCTGAACAACTGACTGCAGCCAAACTGCAGTAGCCTCCACCTCCGCTCAACCAATCGACGGGAGCGAAGGCTGCGCAAGCCGTGACGTGCATCAATGGACCAAATATAAAAGGGAGCTCGGGACCAGGGGAGCGCGCGACCAGAGGAACCCTCGGTCTGGTCACGGTTGAGTCAGGGTGTAAGATACACTCTTTAGGTGAGGACACGGCTGGAGCTGAACGCGCGGCGCGAGGAATCAGATGGCGTTCGTTCGACGGGCATCCGAAAGGCTGCATCATTCCGGCCAGGCCACCGTGCCCGCGGCTGACAGTGTCGCCGGCGGCCAAACGGCGAAACTGTGTGAAAGCGAAAAAATTATCTCGTTGCCATGACACCCCGGTACACCCTGGTCTTTCTGCACGTGCGACAACCTCGCTGGAGCTCTGCGCGTGTGGTACATGAGGTGGCACGAGCCGTCTTGTACGTGCCCACGGGTCGACGAGTCATCTGCCAGCGCCGCTTGAAACCATAGTGAGAGAGAGAGAGTGAGAGAGTGAAGAGCGAACTTTATCGGGCACGTCGCGAGGAACGCGCTGTCCTCACCTGATGTTCTCTTACACCGTGGGTCTGGTTGGGCCGAGGCGACCATTCATCCCCTCATCTTTTTATCATCTATAATCATCTGACAACCCTACCGTCCTGCGCCAGAGTCGTCAGAATCCCTGCGTATGTTAAATTCCGGGGGACGTCCCTCCCTCCGGAATTTAACACATCATAGATTACGCTTCTAAAAAGACAGATTCTAAGAAAGAAGGAAAAAAGCACGTGCAGAACTGTTTTAAAACATGGCTTTCCTCACCTCGAACAAATGAAGTAGAAGTCTAGAATTCCGTCGAGCCACCAGACACAATTTTTAGAAGGCTGTCCATTAGTTACCCCTTAAGCCTGAGATCACACTCTTGCTTATAGACACTTTGCTGCAATTGCGCCGCCATCTTGAGTTGACGTCACTTCCAGTTATGGGCGAAAACATTGTTTTTTCCTTTGCCACGCCAATAGAAGATTTGGGATAACGAAAAGCGTAACCGTCACACTTTCTCACACTTGCCTCCCCTTTATTTTTCTTACTATTTGCAGGTTGAAACATTGGATTATTTTTGCGTCGCCCATACCGGATACGCCTATAAGGTGGCTGGGGACGAGTACCCAGAAAAGGTCTATACATCACAGAAAAGACAGTCTACATACAAGTTCGAACGAGAGTCACGCGAGATCCGTGCTTCGAATGCCCCATGGCAAAGAGTTCAGGAGAGCTTTGCACGTGGTATTCGTACCACGGATATGGCGGTGACTCGTGTCTGCACCCGTCGTTTGTGCGATGTATGACAGTGGGACCCCGGCTTTAGTTTGCTGTGGTTGCGAATACCATGGCGGAAGCTTTCCACAGCACGCACATGCGCGTTCATGTCACGCCTAATTGGTTGCGCGCTTTCTTGTCACGCGCTCGAGACGCGCGATCCTGTCGCAACGCTCTCGTGTCGCGTGCTCTCCCGTCGGCGCTCTCGTGTCGTGCGCTCACTGAGTTATTGGCGTCGTGCGCGACCGAAAGTGTCGCTGTGGTCGGCCTTCTACGATTGGCCGAACGCTGACTATGACGTCGGAAAGGGATTTATCATCGACGGAAATAAGAGGAATGAAAGAACTTTAATTTTGACGGTGTTGGCAGTGTTCCTTTGAGAGCGCAATGATTTCAAGCTTCCACCATGCTAATAACAAACACCATCGAACTTGTTGTTTGCAAGGTAATGACGTCACAAGGGGAACCATAGGAGGGCGCCACCAAAACATCTCGCCGCTAATACAGCCATCAGAAAGAAGGTCTCCTTGCTTATAAATCTCCCAGACATTTTCAGACGGGCCTGCTGGCGGCTGTTCGCTCGCTGCACCTTCCTTGGAGGCTTTCCACGATCCAGACCCAGCGTCTTATGTCTACTCCCGTTCTGTAGGTACTCGGATCATCGTTCGCGCGCTGCTATAGTTGTTAATTTGATTGACCAGAATTTAAAAAAGACCTTAGCTGAGCGGTGTAAAAAGTTAAAAAATAATATAAGATTTAGTAGTGCCTATCGTACATCTTTACTTGGCACACAAGCACACGCTTGTTCGCTCACAGTCGCCTTTTCGCACGCGGCTATTTTCATCAAATTTCAAAGCAAACGGTTTTGCTTCCAATTACCTTTTTTTTTTTTTCGATTGTGTTTCCTCGAAGCCAGTGCTGCTGACCGTATCATTGGAAGCGTTCTCACGAATGCCTTTCAGTTCGACCTGTATGCAGCTCAAGCGAAATGAAGTTGAGACTGTTTAACGCCCCTTTCTCTTAAAAATATATGCGGAGAGCGCAAGTTCGTCTGCTCCTTGCACAGGAGTTGCAATGATTTCCGAACGCCGAGCTCCTATTGGCTGATTGAAGAAAATAATGAATAGACCTCAATTCATCCAGCATTCAGGTCTACCCACTGTCCTTTCAATCAAAGCCAATCAGAACTCGGCGTCGTTCTGATGTCACCGCAACCCCTGGACAAGAAGCAGAGCGACTTGCCCTCAGAATAAAAATTCACGGGGCAAAGATGATTGTGAACAATTTTTTGCCTTCTACAAAAACATGTTAAAAATGTTTGTTTTGTTTGTTTGTTTGTTTGTTTGTTTTTGAGGGGGGGGGGAGGGGTTTCAACAAGAAGAAAAAGTCAGAATAACTAAACAACTGCTCAACTTAGTTCAACCTAGTTGTGGAGCATCTCTCGCAGAAGAGGAATCAAAATCAGTGACTCCGATCTAGTATCTTGGCATCTTATCTCGGGTAAAATTTTCAACGGCGGTGAATTTTTTTTTCTGGTGAGGTTTTTTAAGGTCAACTTTTCTCTACCTTTTTTTTCTGCTATGTATATTCATGCGTTTTTTTTTTTTTTATTTCTGCCGTGAGCGGCCGGTCGCGTTCCTGCTATGCGCAGTCTATCACGTCAACCAGGGGGAAAACATTCATCGGACTCAACCTTCCGAACAAACTTGAAAGCAAACACACCATTCGTATTCGTACAGCGAGTGACTCGTCGCAACTTTAAATGGCTGACCAACTACACGCTGTATAAATATCCCCACAACCCAAGTTTATTTTTGTATTTGGTTTCTATTTTTCTTCTCGTTCTGCGAGAAAAAAAAAAGACATAAGAAGGATGTGACGAAAGAACAAAGCGCGTTTTGCGTCCGAGGATGCTTCGGTTCCTGCGCCTGCAGCGCTGCTGTATTGCGCATCAAAGCAAATCACGTGGCGTCACCCTGGGAACTCAACGGTGGATATGCTCAGAGGCTCCAGTTTCGTCCCTCTGCGCGCTGGGCGTCGCCCGCAGCTATCGGGGGCCGCGAGAGCGCTTTATCTCCGCATCAGGGACTCCGTCGTGTAACTATTGCTCATATCCCAATGCAGACGGCAGCCTGCGGTGGCCAGTAAAAAAGCAGGTGTCGTCGGGGGACCGGGCTTATCTCCGCTGGCGATACATTTTGGGCTGACCAGCGCGAACCTCCAGCCCGCCGACGCCTCGTTTAATTCTTTGTGTCACTTTAGTGTCCGGTTCTCCGTGCTGAAATGGAATTCCCTGGAGGTCTGCAAGATGAAACTCCAGCCTTTAATTCCATGCAAGTCCGACCTGACGAGGAAATCCGGAAGGTTTCGGCGCTGGGGCATATGGGGCCGCCTCGTAAGGAACCTCTCTTGATCCCACGTTGATCTGCGTCACGCTCGTGAAAACGGAAGCGGCCGCGCTGCCTATAATTTACAAACCCTGACGCCTCCTTTCCGCACAAAGTATTCCACAACTGATCTGAGCAATAGTGTGCTTCTGTCGTTGACTGTGTTGTTGAGGTGTTGACTTTTGTTTCCCTGACCGAGAGCCCTCTTTCGAGGAAACAAAAATAACACCTGTTGCTTGCTCAACTCTTGCGGCTTTAGCTTGAATTGTGAGCGTTTTGTCTTTACCTCGAGCCAGTGGTGTGTGCCTCACGTTTGTACTTGGAGGTTCTACGATATTCTGGTCAGGAATATCCACATTCTGCCTTTGTTGTTGTTGTTTGTTTTTTTTATTTGACCTGTAAAATATTTGTAGGTGTTCAATACCATCCTTGGAAATCCTTTCAGCACCAGCCTAATTTACACTGGCGACTCCTGCCAGTTTCTATTTACTCGTCCCAGTCTATAATTCTTCGCATTCGAAGGCGGGTCCGTAGCTTTACTATTCGTCTATCTTAAACTGCTGGGCCTTCAAATGCGCTCTCTTCTCGTTCATTGAAAAAGCATCATCACTCGCTTCCACTTTCCAGCACCTGAAACACATGCCCAAGGCCTACAGGGTACTCGCCTGTGTTCCCTCTAATTTGACGGCATGTGCGCTTCTTGCTGAACTGGCTCTCTTGCGCTATTGCGTGGATTATGTAGCGGGCACAACTCTCGACCGGCGCATCACTTCAGAGGCCCAGGAGGGGTTTCTTTCGGTCTGCGGCTGTTTTGGGTGTCGATGGGGCTGACTCTGACAGATGGCTTTTTACTTGACACTCGCTAATGGAAGGCTGGCAGTGCGCACGCCAGCGGAGGAGATACTCCGCGATGCTTGGGCGGTCACGAGAAGTGCGCGACCTGCCGGAACGGGGAGCTTTCGCTGGTGGCCGTAGCATGAGTCCGCGGTTCATGAGCGTGAGTGCCATTCTTAGCAGCCTATAAATGCGAGCTCGTTCTGAGCATGCACATTGAACAGCACACTCAAATATGGTGTCCAGTAAATACCTCCTGTTAGTTCCGAGGTGTTTCTGTGGCGTCCTCTTATGGTTTCCATATGTGACGTCACGACCATGACTTGCCTCGCCGTGACGTCACGAGTTGCCATCTCGACTGCTTATCATCTGTTGCTCCGACAAGTTTTGATGGTGTGTGTAAACAACATGGTGGAAGCTAGGAGCTACCGTGTTCTGAGCAAGCACCTTCGGATTTAACCGTCTGGCGTGCTCTTATGAGTGTCGCTTAGACAGTCACGGAAAGTCGACTACAGCGAGTTATTTTTTTTCGCACACATCGCTCAGGACCGTTGACGAGGTGAGCATAGTAGGGAGGAGCTTCACTTGTCCCGCCTCCAGCACGAGCTTCCCATCAAAATTTCCCATCTTCGACAACGCTTCAGCGCCTCGTGAAGATTGGGTCCAATTTCGGTCACCGCGAGAGCGAGATCCAAATTGCTTCTCACGGAGATGGCAAAGAGAGCTTTCATGGACGCTTCGTCTGGTAACGCGAGCGAAGGAGGCGGTTCGACCTTTATGAAGCGCCATTCGCAAACAGAAATAATAATTAAAAAAAAAACGTATTTTGTTTGCTAACATATCGAAATAAAAGCTGATCGTCTGCAACGACCCGAGCGCCACGGCGAAGCGAGATCGAACGCGGTTTGAAATTGTGATCGGCTGCTATTTCACGTTGGAAGCCATTGACCATCCGCGCTTCGTTTTGCACATTGTCGAGTTTTTCTGCTGCCGTACACAAGCCTATATTGACAGGTGGATGGAGAAGTACTAAGGACGAACACATCAGAGGCCACGAAACCTCTCTCGCTATGTTGGCAAGACGTTCTCACCAAAATAATTGCCCAATTGGGAACGCGCGAACATGTAAAAAATGTCTCATCGGTTCATTACGCGCAAGCTGTGGCGCCATGTCCAATCAGCGGCCGAGAACGCTCTCGCTTTCGTCTTGACCAACATCAGACGGACCCCTGGAGCTCGCGCGCGTGCAACCCAACCATGGCCGAAAACATAGTGTGCGTGCTGGAGGCCGCTTTTTCAAAGACGCCTTGCCGTTCTTATTATTGCCGAAAGCATTAACTGTCTCAAGGACGAGCTGACGTCATCAGTCTGAAGCGCGAAAACAGCAAATAGTTTCCTTCAGTTCTATTGGCTGGCGCGCGTCACGGGAACTCCGATGGCCGCTGCAACGTCAGTTTCCACGACCGCTCACCCCATGGCCGCTGCGTGTTCATCAGTGCGGAGCGTCTGGGGTCACTAGGGGAGCACACGCGCCGACCGGCGAGAAAAAGTAAGCAGCAGACGAAAAAGGGAGCAGACGAGGCGGCTTGCATGCTTTCGCATTCACAACTCATAAGGAATACTTGGGCGTACCTCGATCGTTTTCTGCCAGTGACTATATCTGTTTCTTTGAGGAATTTGAGGCACGGGCATTGCGGCAGCAGTGGCGTCGCATGGCCACTTCAAACTGGCATCGCGGGTAGCCGTATCAAGCATTGATTCAAGCGATTTCCTACGTAATACCCAAAGTGATTTATTTCACCTCACCGCAGGTTGAATGGTAACGCAGTGCTTCGACCTACCTAATACTCGCTCTCCCATATAATCCAAGTTGAGCACTATCTCGTAATTAGGTATCTCGCATAACTGGTGGCTGTGAAATGAACAGATTAACCTACTGGTGTATTACTTAATGCGTTAATGGCCGACTAATTTATTAACCGACTAATCGGCTCGAAGTGGTTCCATGGCTTCTTCACGTACCGGCGTCGCCATCGTTGCTGCGAAACTGAGCACAACCATGCAACATCGGAACCTGATCGCAAAACCATACTCTCATCAATATCTCACCAGACACTAAAATTAACATAAAAAACGGCTTAAAATATATCAGGAATCTGAATTGATCATGTTGTATACCTTCGAAAGAAGTTAACCCATTCAGTTTCAGGTATATGGCAGACTTCTAAAATCTGCTTCCGAATTTCATCATTTGGCAACACAGAGTCAGCACCAAGAAATTGACAGCGATTTAACGTGTCTTGGCCAGTGCTATGTCGGGTAAAAGGCTGTTTAGCAGAGCAGAACTTGTTTAGAAAGAAACTCTCTTCATCTGACAAGCCTAAATAAATTGCTTTTTTGACGCAGCTGGCATGAATCATCTGCAAGCAGATTGTCAATATACGTAATGTCAAGCCTGTACTGCCACTTCTTTATGATCGTGAGGAACGACCAGTGAAGTATAATTCATTTTGATTTGATGTGAACCTTGTATGTCAAACCTCTGTTTACTTTAAGCTTACGATTTCTCTATTATCTAGGACGATCTTTTGTCCCACCGAAATTCTGTAATCTTGAATAATATAAATTAGCTTGTATAAGAGCTTACTATATTTGCTGCTTGTGTTCTTTCTGACGAAAATTTTGTTTTAAATTGGCGTTGTATTTAATTGTTTTCTTAGTGCAAATGCCTACGGTAAGGGGAATAGCACATTTTTTACACCTTTTGATAACCTAAATAGTACTTTTGTGTCTGGAAAATTGACGTTAGTAGAAAAAGGAGTATATACCTGTTCTATCCTCTCCTCTACTTGTTCCATTATTGAATGTAGCCTATGCAAACCCAATGATCCAAATTAAATGTCTTCATAAAAACGCACTGTTTCTGTATTTTCAATGTCACACAAAACCTGCATATTGTATTTCCCAATTATATAGTTAAGTTGTATTTCTAATTTCGCAATAATTTAACAACTTTATCGAACTCCCCATTGGAACGGTTATTTTATCTACCGGAGGTCACCGATTAATAAACCAAAATTCTTAATCGGTGCACAACCCTGCTGATAACCGTTCGTAATTTTCTACTATGGCATAATTAATTTGCGCGTTGTAGTGTTATTGGCCTAATTGTTTAGCTAACGATGCCTGGCCATGCAAAAGCATATTACAACTGAATTTGCTTTGATTGCAGTGCTGTCATTCTTGTAGAGCGATTCTGTAACAACCGTGCGCCAAACGTCGTTTAGTGATTAACTCAAGGAGTAGCTGCATGCGTGGGTCTTAGCCACTTGCGGCCGACAGGTCACGAGACGAGAACATTCATGTCCGTGAAATGTGTTTTTGCGAAAGTTCGCGACACGTGATTGACTTAACTAGTTTGTGGCCTTCTCTAGGAAAGGATTACAGTGAAAACAAAGAAAAAAAGGTTAGAAGGTTAGTGAAGGTCTAGAGAAAGGTGATAATTCACATTATTTGGTGCAGTATATAATTTAACGGGAGACAGAACTTATAACAAAATTTAAAGGGGAGGGTGTAGATATTTTAAGACAGGTGATGCAAGCTACCGCCCAATACAAAGGGTACAGCACTACAGAATCATTCATTGATCCTACGATAAAGACACTCCTGCTGGAAGTGCTCTGATCGTCGTCTCATTGCCTCGCTAGCAAACAAAAAAATAAAAAAAGAAGCGGACTGATGATGATTTCGCTAAGCAAAAGCGACGTCTTAAAGATTTGAAACAACCGGAGACGGAGGACGAAGAAGGGGACAAACACAAAAAGTCTCAATGATTGAGACGTTTCCTGTTTGTATCCTTCTTCGTCCGTCGTCTCCGGTTTTTTTCGGATATGTGTAGCATTAAACAGCTCGCCTGTTTACTTGCTCTTTCTTCAATAGTCCCAATGATGCTCAGCAGTTTCGTCGCTGTCAATGTGACGTATGGAAAAGAGGCAACAGCGTTTGACTAGGGACAGACAAGCAAGGGTGGCTCGTTCTGCTACCACCAAAGGCTGCGTGAGAAAACGAGGTTTGTCTAAATTTAAGTTGCGTAGTATGGACTTCATAAAGGAGGAGTCTAATTGCTATCGCATTTGGACGTAGTCTGCAACAAAGCACCGCAGAAACAGCCCGCTTTTATTTTTTATTTTTAACAGTAGAAGCGACTGGTTAGCGGAATAATATCAATCCCGGTGAGGGGCGTGCATCACTGAATTGTTAACCTGTCATTTACTGTAGTTTTCATCTATCGGGCGCTTTCACATCACGTGCTGTCGGCTCAAAATCTTGCCCGAATCTATGCTGGAAATCTTCGCCCTATGAATTTCTTGGCGCTGAGGCAGTGTTTTCCTCCTCGCTCAAGTTCTCTTCCCTTTGGATACACTGCGCCTGCTGGAGTAGTCGGCGACATAAGACGACCATCAGTTTGTACTGGAGTTTTATGCATACTGGTTTTCAACACAGAAGGGCTGGAACTCGTGCGAAAAGTGTATAACAGTCGGAACGTGACAAAATATCGTTACACAAGGTGCCATCACCCACAGCAGAGAATCCATAGGCATCTGAAGCCTATAGAAGGCATATTTGGTCATAGTAAGTCTTTCATATTCATAAGTAGACAAAGTTAATCACAGCCATTGATATTCACCTAGGAGCTCAGCAGGAATCGAGACTCGGACCATGTGATCCGCCGTCTGATGCCTTTGCTCTGGCTCCACAATGACGAGATAGAAGAGAGCGCAAATAGCTGGACTAAGTATGACTTGAAGCCTACGGTCGCTTGCAGTAGCACGCGACCGTCCACGATGTCCAGAATACTTCGCCCGTAGGCGACCATCAGCTGAGAGTCATACTTAGTTACGGTATTTAGTCCGTTGGTGACCGTCGGCGGTGAGTCAGACTTCGTCCAGCATAGTTGGTCCGCAGGCGACCTTCGGTGCAGAATCTTACTCATTCCGCAGGCGACCGTCGGCTCGCGCAGCTGGCTCCTGAATGACGGAGCGTAGCTCCCCACGCGGACTCACGACATCACGGGATGGATCACAACGTACAAACCCTACCGAAAAAGCCTGTATAACGTTTCACTATCTGGATTATGGAACTGAAAATCTAACTGGAACTGTTCCTGGAAACCTGAAATCCAGATTGCAGATGAAGGAATAATTTCTGATAACCTGAAATCCGGAGAGAATCCAGATAGATTTCCAGTTCCGTAATCCAGATAGGAAAAAGTTATACTGGGTTTTTCGGTACGAAATGAATAGCACACCGGGGCGTATGACATCACAACGTCAGACAGCGATGACTATAGATGGCGTAAAGGGCGCGGTAAACCAATTCCCCTCGACATTACTTTATTTACCGTAAAGGGTGTCCTCACAATCCAAGAGCACAAAGAATTCAAGACCTACGTACCCACAAAGGTAGAACCCACGGAAAACTCCTCATTAGAATCATGCTCGTGACATACTCTACTTCTCAATTAATATTAAACTTGTCTTGATCACTTTGATAATCCCGGACAGCACAAGAGAGTATCGTGCGTGCAGGGCATTCGAAATCACCCAAAGCTCCCTGTAACCAAGCATAGGTAATCATAACGCGCGCATAATGCACACACGCCACATTCTGTTCTTCTCGGGTTTATCACAATGATGAAGGCAAGTTGCTTTATTCGCCGTTAAAACGAGTTGGCGCTCGAAGTCGGTTCGTTCCCTATGAACCAACACACTGTTTACAAACAAGCCAGCGTTTGCTCACACTAGAGCCACTAAATGAGCTAGCCCACACCAGGTGTGGGCACTGCGCGAGCGCAGAAACCAGATTCGCGTGAGGTGAAGCTTCTGCACGTGCGCAATGGCGACAACAGCGCCACCGCAGTGGCATGACGTCAGAGCCGCGTGTTGGTCTATAGATGCCGCAAAAATAACTCCAAACCTTTTTTTTTTTTTTTTTTACGGAGCAAGCATAAGTTTATGCTACCCGAATACATTCCCGACCTGGCTTATGGAGTTCCGTCTTCAACAAAACATACTGGGAATTCGTTTGCGCTTCACCATCACCAAACAGTTCGCAAATCGCTTACATTCAAACAAAATATGAAGTGACGGAAGGTGTTTCCAGGATGGCCGCTGACATCTTACCGGAAGTGAAATGGTGTTTGATGAAACCGCCCCATAAACCTTTCCATCGCTTATCACCCGGGCGAAAAATGCTGAGTCACTGAGCTGTGGACTCATGCGCAGCGTCTGATATCCCCCACAACAAAGCTACAGCGCAAGCACTGAAAACGTTCCACAGCCCAGCAAACAAAGATGGCAGCTCGCAGAAGGTGATTTTTGCAAAGGTTATACATAGTCACTGTGTAAGCACGCGCTGACTACCTTTTCCTGATGCCAGAAAACGTTTAAAGCGTTAGCATTAGTACCCATATTACAGGGAAGAGCTGACGGCGTCCGTCTGTGAAAGAAAACAATGGAAAGGGAAGCGCGCCGCAGTGAGGAGGAGACTAGTGAAGGGACAGAGGCGAGAGGGAGGCGAAGTGACGGGGGAAGCCAATACGCGCGCGGATGCTGGCCTCGATCGAGTCTGAACTTGCAGGTGTGCGAAGCGTGTATGCCTTGGTTTTAGTTACTTTCCCTTTCCTCAATTTTCCCGCATAATGACTTTCCCTTTACTCATTTCCTCGCCTTTCCTAAATTTTCCCGCATTAGTTACTTTCACTTTCCTCAATATTCCCGCGTTAGTTACTTTCACTTTCCTCAAATTTCTCGCATTTAATAAGTTGCTCGCTTTTGGAATTCCTTAATGTCCGTTGCTTAGTTGAAATATGCGGTTGTGTCGTCTTCGTCTTACGTGTTTATTCTTCCTTCAATCGTGCCTTGCTTTGTGCTACGAAATGCAGAGTTAACCAAGTACTATGCTCTGTTCACCCTTAAAGGGATGGTGAACCGAAATTCCGATTTCAAGAATACAATGCAGGAGATGTAGGCGGGACGCTACAATCGCTACAACACTACTCGTAAGGCGATATCACGAATGGACGTCCGTATTTTGTGAAAAAAGGTCGAGATTGAACCATGCCGACGAGGCGCGTGACGTGAAGATACCTAGTTTCCACCTCTCTTCGCTTCGCTCCCTCAAGGCGGCGAGGACGGAGGAAGACGCGAGGCCGTTCCCTCTCCTTCTCAAAGAATCATGACGTGAACGTTTCTGTCAAATGCGCCTCCTCTTCTTGAAAAATACGGTTATCCGTTCGAGATATCGCTGTATGAGTGATGTTTCGGTGTTTGTAGCATCCCGTTGTACGCTTTTGCCGCGTGTTTTGGGGAATCAAGATTTCGGTTCAGCATCCCTTTAAAGGGGTGATGCAACGATTTTTGTCCTTTGCGCAAGTACCGCATAGAACGAATCCCTGGCATTAATGACCTGTAAAACACCCATTCGTTTTTTACCACACGCAATCGAAGTAGCAGAAAAAATTAAAGAAAGACAAGCAGCGTTCACCTCCTCAACTCTCAGCCAGAACAAGCGGCCACCTGACACGGGACACGCGCTGAGTTCCAGACATTGTTATGGCTCGGCTATTGTCGTCGTTGCAGCGATTGGACAGGGGCCACTACGCGAATGCTTCTCGAGCTATCAATTATCACGAACCCAAAAATGAGTGCCCATGCCATGGTCGGGTGAAACCTATGAGCCGCCTTCAAATATCGTCACTGGGCAGTACTGCGACCGCCAAGCTACGTCATCAAGTTTCGCGAAGGAGAGATCGAATGAAAACGCTCGCTTTTTCCTTGAAAAACCACCGCAACAAAGGAGCTTCTTGGTCAGTGGCGTTGTGTGCGAGAATTTTTGAGTCCCACTACTTCCAGTTAGCTTGTGTAAATTGAAAAACATCCCCATAGACCGATTTTCACCAAGCGTTCGGCGCATGCGTGACGCCGCCATAACTTTAGTTCAGAGGAGACGAACGGCAGTGCACGGAGGGCTCGTGCCGTCTCGTGCTCCACACGCGCAGGGCTCCAGCGAGGTGTTCGCACGTGAAGAAGGACTGAAGTTCCCTCGATGCATTACGGCAGCGGTGGCGCAGTCAAACAGCCTGGTGTAGGGTGCCTATATGTCTGTCTGTCTCAGGGTGAAGACATCCATTGTTGCACTGAATGTTCAGCGCGTGACGCTGTCGCGCACTCGGTGCGTGACTTGGGAGCTAAAATGGCGTCTCTGCATTAGCCAAAGCTACGCACTCGAGCTGATTGACACCGGATTGCGCGTACTTCAATATACATAAAAAAACGATTGGGCGTCAAACTGGCTGAGATGTCACGACTATTGAATATCGTTGCACCGCCCCTTTAAGCTGAGGCTGCAGCCAAACCTACAAGCGCGAGCCAGCCCGCGCTCCTGGCTTTGAGACATGCATTTCTAGCGCGAGCGCTTGTTCTGCAGAAGAACGCTTTAAAGCAGCGACATCAAGCTCTCGTGCTTGTGTCATTGGCTGCAGTCTCGGCTTAAAAGGGTACGGAAGTTAAAGGACGTGAGCGCGAGATGTCTACCAGTCGCTTCAAAGTCGGCCAGCGAGCAGCGCAATGCATATCGCGCTCGTGACGTTAAGAATTCATGCACACTCAAGGGTACTGCATTTGCACGCCTTAGCTGCTTGGTGGCGTTAGCGCGTGACAATCTCGCCTAGTAGTAATATCCGAGGACTGTACGCCCTATGGCCTATACATAGCTTGCCCGTAACATCATGTGCGGCCATGTCATTCTTTTATGTGCCACAAGCGTTCGCTTCACCGTGTTAGTTTCACACCGCAGAAGTAGTGGCTCGACGGAACCAGTAGGTAGAAATAACCGTCAGTAACCAGCAATTGCGTATGGTTGGCCTGACAGAGCTTCGCACAACCTCAGATCAAGCTCCTACCTAACGTCTGCAAAGGACGGCCATCTCGATGGTGTCTAATGCACGTTGCAGAAGCACTGTGGAGCTGAGATTGCAGCCAGTGCCACAAACACGAGAGCTAGGGGTCGCTGCTCAGAAGCGTTGTTCCGCACACCGATGGAGCGCTCGCGCTAGAAATGCCTGTCTCAAAGCCAGGAGCACGGGCTAGCTCGCGCTTGTAGCTTCGGCTGCAATCTCAGCTTATGAGCGTTCTCCGCCAGGTCACATTAAGGACTAAGTAACTTCACGAGAGAGCCATACTGCCGTGAACTGGCGCTGCTTCTTAGAAACCCGTGACGTGACGGCATTCCAGCGGAGCTTCACAGGCAGCCACGAGACGCAATTTTGAAATCTGTTTATTCGTCTAAAGTTTGTTTTCTTGACTTCTCTGCCTGCAGCCTAAAACACTAGTCTAGGCTAGTGTTTCTTGGCGGCCAACACAACATGTACCACATCTAAACAAAGAAATAAAAGCGAAAACCTTTCGTTTCCCTACCCCTTTAAAGGGGCGATGCAACGATTTTTGTATTTTGCGCAAATACCGCTTAGAACGGACCTGCGACACCCGTTCGTTTTTCACCACACGCAATCGAATTCACAGAAAAAATTAAAGAAAAGCAAGCAGTGTTGAACCCCTCAGCTCGCAGCCAAAACAAGCGGCCACGTGATCTGGAGCCGATTATATACCGCCAATGTTGATCATAGCCACTTGCTTGGGTCGGCAAAGTCACAGGACACGCGCTGGGTTCCAGACATTGTTATGGGTCGGCAATTGTCGTCATTGCAGCGATTGGACACGGGCCACTGCCCGAATGCTTGTCGAGCTGCCGATTATCACGAGCCCAAATCAACTGCCCATGCAATGTCTCGGGTTCAATCTATGAGCCACATTCAAATATCGTTACTGGGCGGTACTGTGACCGCCCAGTCAGGTCATTAAGTTTTGCGAAGAAGAGGTAGAATGAAAACGCTTGCTTTTGTCCTTGAAATTACACCGTAACAAAGGAGTTTCTTGGCAAGTGGCGTTGCGTGGGAGTATCCTTGAGTCCCACTAGTGCCAGTAAGCTCGTGTAAAGTGAAAAAAATTCAAATTAAATATCCTTGCACCACTCCTTTAAGGATGACAGAGTATAGCGCTGGTCGAAGTAGGTAGCGAAAAAAAATTAAAGTAAGAATCATTGGAGGATCTTTTGGGAATGCGTTATCAGAACCGTTGGAAAACGCCACACATGTCCCCCTTTGGGAAACACTAACACGGAGCCTGTAACGAAGCCAAAGGGGGCCAGCAAAAAATAAAGGAAGCAAAAGAAAAACACCAAAGAGAAAGACAAAACAGAAAAGTGAAGGGGTAGCTTTAGCGTTCCTCAAAATGGGACGTGTGTAGCGTTTCCCAAGGGTCATGTCATAGCCTTCCTATACTCACAAAGCCTGGCAGTTCAACCACGAAGCCATAGAGTTCCCGGTCGCAGATTTGGATCGCGAGGATCTGGTAGCACAGAGCATCAAAGAGCCATCTCTCGGGGAACCTGAACGGCAGCGCACAGCTTTTGCAGCGGCGAGGACCCGAGGGTCCTCGCGTTTTGCCGCAGCGTCTCGCGGCAGCGGCGAGACGCTGCGTTTCGACGTCTTGCCGCAACGGGGCACCAGTCACGTGGCTCTCCTCTCATCCGTTGTCTGCCGCTCCACCTTTTCCATTTTGGCGGCCGCTTCTCGTGGCGATCTGCCAAGCTTTGTCAGTATATGGGAGACTATGGTCATGCTAACGCATTCACTAAGGATCCATCACTCATTCCCTAAGGATTCCCTAAGGATCCTTTATTCACTATCTCTCAACTGCTTCATCGCATCTGTGGTCTATCTGATGTTGAGATGAAAAAATGCAAACACTCTTTTTTGTTTTGTTTTTTAATGGGGACTGTAAGCACTTAGGCAAATGCATTTGTTTTAAATAAGAACCTGCCTGTCCTGCGTGTTACCTTAAGTCCTAGCGCTACCAACGCACGAGTCAATGTTACCAATCAAGCTTCTCAGAAAGCGCTAGATCAAAGCATTTTTCGCGTTTCGATGGCTGTTTTACCGCCAGCTGATCGAATCAAGCGCCAAGAATGCGCCGTGAGATCGTGTTTCTGGTCTGTGCATTTGCGTTTCCGTTGTCACTGGCTTTTTGACTCCGCTCAAATTTAGGATGAAACGGAGTATAGACCAGTAGCTGCTCTGTTCCATGGGCGCCTCCGTGTCTGTTTATGCTGACGCTATGACACAGTAGGGGAGGGGGGGGGGGGGCAACGCTTTTTGCCAAACTCCGGGGTTTTTTTTTCAAACCTTTTTACATATTGTAGTGCAAGAACGTCAGAAATGCATAGTGACGAAGTTTCAAGAATAAACACCGATGCGAAGAGTGGTGTGGTGTAAGAAGCAAAAATCTTGCTTCGCGCTCAACCCCTCTTCTTCACAAGAGCTGCATGTGAGATTATTATTTCCCAATTGTATCGCTGGGGGCTAATATTTCGGAAACTGGTCTATAGCTTCCCAAGCTATCCCACAATTGCAACACACGTTCATTGTAATGCGTTTCCAATGAGGCGCAATATTTAGCAATTTGTCTAAGCAGTGCCGAATAGGGCTAGCTCGCTCAGATAACTTCTCACATCCAGCAACAAAAATGTATTAGGCTGTTTTGCGAGCTTTATTTTTTCGGCCTTCCCTTTCATCAATTGATTAGAAAATAGAGTTATTTACCGTATTGTGTTGCATTGTAGTGTATTGTAATTTTTTTCACTTTTTGCCTTAGTGGCAAGTTCTATATTCCGCATGATTTGTATATTGTGTGCTCTTTGCTTCCGGCACCTAACCTCTGTCTTTTTCCCTTGGGTCTTTGTTCCAATTTCATGTCGCCCGCTTGCACCAACGCTTCGCAGGAGGTGAGTCTGCCCGTCCACTTTTAGTTTCCCTTCACAACGCCCGATGCTTGCTCTCTTTCACAGTTTTATATGAAAAAACGTGAAGTGGTTTAATTAAAAACAAGTACACCAATGTCTTAAACAATATGCAACCTTCGAAAAAAATATTTAAACTGGTTAACAGCGCGAGCACAGCGTTTCGCCTCTTTAATTTCTTTCGTAAAGTGAACAGTGCGTTCTAAATGTAACTTTGATGAGATCAACGCAAGCATTGAGTCGCCAGCACGTTTTTTTTTGTTTTTGTGTGGCGTGGTTTCTAACTTGCTCGTGATTAGACCTTGGAGCCCGTAGCTTTCGCTCGAGTTTATCGTACTCGTCTTACTTGATGATAAACTCGAGCCGAAGTTACGGGCTCCAAGGTCAAATTACGAGCAAGTTGGAAACCACGCCGCCTAGTCCTCTCCGACCTACGTACAAGTGGGCTCTTCTCGGCGCACTCATGTGCACGTTACAGGAATGAAAGACTGGACTCCATGGGGCGAATACGCTGCGAAAAATCGACGAATTTTGCCCGGCGGCTTTTGCCCACGCGTGGAATTAGCACAGTGGCTGTCACGTCGCGCGCAAAACGAGCGTGCTGTCGGGCGACGTTCGTCAGTTATTTGTCACATAATTCGCTCCATGAAGTTCAGCATTAAAACGCCAGGTTTCCAACCTGCTCGTTATTAGACTTGGCGACTTAAAAAATTGGATATAAAGCACATCGGTAGTTTAGCTCCAAGTTGCAGTATATAAAAAATTCATTAAAAATTGCCAGCTAAAAAGAAAATTTTCCTGTAAAGCTCATCAAAATATCAGGCGCAGAAGAAGGACAACCAGCCATCTGCGTTAAGTCCTTATTTCAAACGTCTTTTTATTCCCGTTCCGCTTATCGAAAAGCGCGGTGAAAGGGCCCAAGTATGAACCTGATCTCGCCACCCCGCTGTCTCCTCCCGCACTATAAAGTTCGCCTTGTATGGTCACCGACACCATTGTAACAACGCGTCTTCTTTATGGACGAACTCGAAAACAGGGTGTCCGACACGAGAAACGACAGAAGCCATCTTCTGAACGCCGCCTGCTAAAGTGAACGCGGCGAAATCGGGCGTGTTGTTGCGGAAGTCAACGCTGAGAGCGGTCGCCTGGCGAATCCTTGGTGGTTCCGACGAGGCTTCGTGCACGCTTGGGCCTGATAATATAATTTATTATTTTACTAAATAATTAATAATCGCTACCTACGCGACAAGCTACTGTTGCCGCGTCGGTAGCAGACGGCATTCGGAAGATGGCGCGGCTGTAGCTGGCTTCAGATAGTGAGCCTCTATAACAGAGGGTGTCCAATTCCTCGACCGGGGTCATGTGGTTTATGGGCCACCTTTGCAATACAAGCTGCAAGGAGGTGACGAACAGGATGATCGTCTGCGAGCGTCTCCGCCTTCCCACCTGCTTTCCTCCTCGCCACGCTACAACGCAGCGCATGCGCACATATGACCAGTCGGCGCAGGGGGCGTCCGCCAAGAAATTGGAAACGCTCTTAATGGTTTGAGATTAAGCTTCGCTTCAATCTAGGCCCTCTAGCTTCAGACGCTGCGTTCGCACGTGCGTCTATTGACATTTGGTGAACATAGCAGACGGACTTTATCGTGCGGAAGGAAACCGTGGTGCGGCGAGACCAGGTGGGTACTTGGACTCTTTCGCTGTGCTATTCAATAACAAAAATGGTTGGAAATAAGAACTTTACACAGATGGCTGATTTTCTCCAGCGCCTAGTATTTTGAGGAGCTTACATAAAAAGCATGTTTGTTTGTTTTTCTGGCAATGCGGCGGTTGGTTTTGTTCCCTGGAAGGTTGGGCTAAAGTATCAAACTGCCGGATGAGACGAAGTATAAGTAAACGTTCTGCTTAAATAATAAGCATCGACAGAAGTAGAGTTGTTGCGGTCAGGGTGTCGAACCGGAACCGAACCGGACCGAAAACCGGAACAGAACCGTTATTTTTAGCTGAACCGGAACTGAACCGAACCGAAATCTTCGCCGCCATCTTGGAACTGAACCGGAACCGAACCGAAAAAAATATAACGGTAACCGGTTCAAAACGGTTCAAGGTATTTTTTATCATTTTTTGGTATCACAAAATGAACATATGGGAATAAAAAATTGGCTGCTGTATTTCTATCTGTTGATCAAATCGTCATATACAGAATTGCAGTCTATGATAAATTGTGGGTTTTCGTGGCGCTTTTGTATTGGCACTATGCTTAACCGTTGTCACGTGACGTCATGGTGTCAATAATTGTCATCATGTAATGTCACATGACCTCGTGACGTCATGTGACTCACCGCGTATACTCGATTTAATTTGAGGAAGTCGCTAGATATATTAACCTTGTTGACAGCGTGACGTAACATGACATCACGATTTTGAACCGAGAGTGACGTGACACCATGACGTAAGCGATTTTCAAAACCTTTAGTCGAGGGCTCGGGTTCATGACAATCAGCATCGCCAAACATTCGAATAACGGCTCATGTCAGTCAAATATGATAATAGCCCAATTCTAACAATATCTGAAGCTCAGCCCAAGCTTTTGCTTTCCGAACCCTTGCCGCCTAGGGCATAACAATGATGAACACTGACGGTATCTAATTAGCGTCAGATCACGTGGCCGCTTGTTCAAATGGCGAGTTGAGGAGGAGGTCGACAGCTGTCTCTTTCCTTTATTTTTTCTGCATCTGCTATTACAAGGAGAGGGAAACTAATGGATGTTTTCGCAAGCTAGCAACGTCAGGGGTTACTTGTTAACAGTATTTATTGAAAGTAAAAAAACATGTTTCAAGACCAATTTTACATCATTGAGGCACCCAAACATTTTTTCGTTTTTGCTGTACTGCATCCGAAGGATATCCCCGAGAATAGAAGTATTGAAATGAATAAATGCGACTTATTAATATGACGTTACATAGAACTACATGTGTGTACGGAAGGAATAAGTTAAAAAAAAAAGATTTTAGTGACCTCAGAGGGACAGCCGAACGTTGGCAGTCGCTGTAAGTCCCACACGAGCGTCGTTCTCAAGTTATTGCCCAAGTATCGACACCTCACTATATTTTGCCTAAAGGAGCTCATCAAAGTATTTCCATACCTCACTAAATACTACTCAGGATCATCCTAACGTTAATAACTGTTTAAACCTGGCTTTGCTCTTTTACCTAGGCAATGGCAGTCGCCAAAAAATTAGAAAAATATGAGCATCGTTCATCTCCTCAACTCGGAGCCAGAACAGGCCACGCTGCCTGGTGCCTATCCTATGCCGCCAATTAGCGTTAAAAGAATTCGGCTATTCTCATCACCGCAGTGGTTGTATACGAGCCACTACCCAAGTGTCCGCAGAGGCATTGATTGTTACGGGCCGATGTGCAGTGCTCAGGCAGCTCTCCTGTCCTATCCATGAGCCGCGCTCGACTGTCGTTAGGCGGGTGGTTTTGATCCCACAATTACGAAATTACGACATCAATCTTTGCAAAGGCAAGACTAAAAGAAATAGTTTCATTTTATCCTCGCAATTTCACCGCGACAAAGAAGCGTCTGAACCGGTGGCTGTCTATGCGAGTATACTTGGGCCAGACTAGGACCAGTACGCCTCGGAAAAGTCATGAACATTTCAACCCGATATCGTTTTATGACCCCTTTAAACTTCATGGAGTGCAAAATAAAAGCAATGAAGGGTTTCTGTTAACAAGTGACAAATATAATTGTCGAATCAGCACACACAAACGGAGGAGGCAATTCCTCAGGAATACTTACAGCCTTTCCATTCTGGCGAAGAAGGAAGACCAGCTAAGCTGTACTATGGTGGGAATGAAGTAATGGCCGGCCACAAGTCGGCAAGCCGGAATGGAAAGGCTGGAGAGGTTGCCGCCATCTATGCGCGACGGCGGCAACCAGACAACCGGCCAGCCGTTTGTCTGGTTGCCGTCGTCACTTATAGATGACGGTAGCTGTCCAAAGTTTAGTGTCATCATTTAGTATCATACTGGGGAAACTGGCCCTTAACAGCTCCTCTGTAAAAAGAAGTGTGTGTGTGTGTGTGTGTGTGCGTGTGTATGTGTGGGGGGGGAGGGGGTTAGTTTTAAAAACATGCTGTGTTGTAAAGGTTCCTCTTTCCAATATCTTTGGCGCAGACCAAAAAGCGTTACCCCGGAAACTACTTTGTTTGCAAAAACGCTCTCGCTAAAAAAGCATGTTTTTGTCGTGCCACACGTTCGCGCCATTCCTCACGACAATCCACTAAGAATAATAATACGTGCCTTTCAAATACTTGACTTTCACTGAGCTTGAACCTCCTGCAGCGTGCATTTTGCACCATCGAATTCGATGTTCTCAGCAAGAAGAAATCACAATGACCACCAGCCTATAGTGTGATGACGTCACGTGCATACAATATTAAACAGTCCAGCTTTCTGGTGAAATGTGATGTTCGCACACTAGCAATAGATGTCCTAATTGTAAAGTTGTGCAGTATTTATAACAGTTTCGCGATGATATATGGCAGCCTGGAGAAATTTTTGAGCGCATGACTATTCAAATATAGTGTTGTAAAGTGAGGGCCCAAAACAAGTGCAGGTAAAACCGAATAAAACATTAGCCTCCCGAGGCAGCACCCAGCGAAGTTTCGAGCTCATGCAAGCTGATGAAATGTGATTTATACTAAAATCTTAGGATTATTCGTCTGTCCTTTGCGCTATTTATGTAAAATTATGAATTTCATTGCGTGCATCTTTACGCAACTTTTTTGGCAGTAAGTCGTTCTGTAAGGGATTATTTAGAAAAATAACATTAATTATCTCTCTCTTTTTGAACATTTCGTGCATTTGACTTGCAATCTATCATGTGAGCACAGAGTCCTTTTTGGCATACAATGCAAGCCGATATTTCACACTGCCAATCAGCAAACAGAAAAACACCTTTACGCAGACTCCACAGCTCCTGTATAGTTTCGAGTATCGTCCTTCCGCGTCGGTCTCAAGCGGTTATGTGAACTTTATAAAGTAAAATTTATTGATCATTATAAAAATATATTTGATTACTAACTGAATATTTGACAACATAAATAAAAAGTCGACCACCCTAAAGAAAAGTCCCCCAAATTATCTGAAAGATCTTCTGCCAATCTTTTCCGACGTTTTTATCCTCGACAGGCACGATGTAAGTGATTCGGGGCGGCGCCTACACACATTTCTGATTTTGAAGCTAATTTAAATTACTATGTGTTCCTCACACATATAACTTCTAAAACATATAGAAGTCTGTTATTGCCTCTTTTACGTGGTGAACATTACTTTTATGTGTCTGTGGGCTGGAAAAACAAAGTAAACAGGGGCGCGCGGCGGAACTATGACTATTACGGACGCAAACCGCCAGAAAGTGTCCAATTAAGTAGCTGCCATGTCGAGTAGAACGTGAAATACTACCTCGTTTTACTTAACAAAAAAGAATCTTAGAGGACGCTTAAGCTTCGCCTTTAAAAGTGGAACGCGATAGCATTTTCATTTGCCGCGCAAGCGTGCCTTGCGTGGCCTAGTCAGAAGTGCCTGACTCGCAACCGAAGGATCGTGGGTTCGAATCCCGCCTAAAATTCTTAATTTTTTTCTTCTTTAAGGAAAAGGAATTATTTTAAAAAGTGAAATCATTTCAGACATACGGCGACCTTTAATTCGCATTACATGTCATGTTTTAATCACTCTCATTCCACGCGTGATGTCACGTTTCACGTGAGCATTGTGGGTTGTTTGAAACTCTTCGCGCGAGGGCAAGTAGCTCTGGCGTCATGACCCTATTGACCAATCAGGATTTTCCAGTCACGACACCGACATTGGCTTTTCTGCGACATGAGCTCCTTAACGCGCTATCGCGTTAAAATCATCAATTAGCAAGGGTGATGCTACTTGCAAATTAAATTGACCGCCATCTTGTGAAGAACAAACCTCCACAGCCAGGCTATGCCAGCTTATCCTGTATAAGAAAATGTTCACTTGGGCAAGCGCTATTTTGGGCCAGATTCGATCTGAATGCGAAGGTGCGTATAGATTAGAGTGAACAATTGCGATTACTCCTTGATGCATGATTAGTCGCATGCATCGCGGTGCTGAGTGTAAAGAATGTTTGGTTAGAAAAACAAGCATTTTGATTTCCGCTCGGTGTTTCTATAAAAAATAGACTGAAAGGAATTATCCTGAACTTTTGTGAGATTTTGAAAGTTTCATTGCTTTTAGCTCAGTTGTGTCGTCATCATATACATATATATTGTGAAGCGTATTTCGTAAACCATATTTCATGATATATATGGCCACGAGGTGCTCATTTCATACTTTTATGTGATGTAATTAATTCCTTAGTTCAAGGCACAATCACGATTTCACTTTTAATACTGCGACACATGTTGTACGAATCACGGGTATTTTAGGCGACCTACCACACTTCGCGACAACATTTTATACCGTGTAAATAGATCAGCTTGCATTTTAGAATTTTACTTAAACACGAAGAAAGGAAAAGAAAATACAGTATAGTTCTAAATTTCAAGCTGATCTATTTACATAGTATGCACCAAAAAGCTCAACTCTTTACTCTTGTACTTAAACATTTTGATTCAGGTAAAATATATGTTACTGGTAAACAAAGGGATGTTGAGTCGTATGAACACGACGTAACGTACGTTAATGTAGATTTTCTTCTACTCTTGTGTCGAAATTAAATAACTGAATGTCATACTTCTGGTACCTAAAAAACAAAAGTAAATTACAGGGACGATCGAAGAAACTATATAGTTAATCGTTTCACGGCGTAAATGGTGTATATTGCAAGAACAATGCGGAAAATATATTCTCAATTTAGCGGTTCAAACCGGTTCGAACCGGTTCGAACCGTTATTTTTTGCTCCCCGGAACTGAACCGGAACTGAACCGAAAGCCGTGAACCCGAACCGGAACTGAACCGATGAAAATTTCGGTTCGACACTCTGAAGGTGCAGGTACAAAAGTCAGAACAAAAAAATTATTGAGATCAACGTGTCATTCACTTAACTGGTTGGGAAGTTCGTAGGCACGCATTTTCTGCTTACGTTTATTTGAAATCTTATGCGGCCTACTTCGCCTTCCTTATGTGAAACAGAGTACTGAAGTGGAAGAGCTTGTAAGAACAAAATAATCTGGCCAAGAACGCGTTAGTCGGTGCGCTTTTTGCTCGATTTGCTTTGACTATAATGTAGATTCATGGTAATGCAGCAGTAAGCTGTAAGGCCTCCGAAAAAACGAGATCCAGTCGGAACGCTTAGTATAGGCTCTGAGCGGTTCTATTCTACTGTCGTGTACATTAGAAATGGTAACGTTTACAAGCACCTACTCCCGCAACCACTTCTCCTCGTCCTTCTTGTCTCTTCTTCTTTCTTCACATCTTGTGGTGCACCTAATAGGTCTTTCCTTCCGTTCAAACGTATTGCGTTTATTGGTTTCACGTGTTGACCGACGCGCCCGCGCTGTGGGGAAGACGGAGCCCGGAAAAACCGCCAACACTGTGAACTGCCTTGCGAGTCAAGCGATGCATCCGGGATATCAGGATTCCCGTTTTTCACATCCAGAACCTTTGTTCGAAATCAAGTGCCAACTCATGTGAATCATAAAAAAGAAACGACATTGACTTTTTACACGACCACCTTGTCAACGACAGCCTACGTCCCTTCATCTCCCCAACCTTTCGGCTGTATTTGTGTCAGAGACTTCTCTTCACAACGCGTTTCCGGGAACGCGTGTTCTGAATCGAGAGATTCGTGGTGAAGACGCTGTTATGAGTGCTATTGTGGATGCCCCTCGACTATCGCCACTGCCATATGAATCAGCCCAGCTTTCTATTCGGTATTGCAAAGGGCCTAATGCCATCGTGTAGGGTTACGAGCCCTCCATAAAAACACGTAACGAAGAAGACACTACAAAGGCCGCTGCTGCACCACGACCAAGGTATGATCTTGTGCGTACATCTTCCAGCGCCGCGACTACACTTCTCTGCAGGCGACATGCTAGTAGCTGCTGGGATATTAAAAGTGTACGCGGTATCACCAACGTTTCTTGGACTAGAGGCGAACAAATTTTAATTAGTAAAATTCACGTTTATCCATGTTGCAAAAGCCTGCTGTTAGCAACAGGGAGCGAAAGCTTGAAGTTTCACGCTCAGTCTTCACGTACCGGTCATGTACTTCTGACTTTGGGAAATTTAATCAGGACAATTCCTTCCTTCGCGCAGATCGGGCCAATCGAGTGTTTGTCTGACGACGACAAAGCCTCGGTATCGGTGCACGCGCGCGTGTACTACCTACCCGCACAAACGCCCACGTATGCACGCACATGCTCACGCATACGCACACACACGCACACAGCAAGACACGCTGCTCTTTCGTGCCGTGACCGTTGGTCAGTAAATGGCTTCCGGCCACTTGTGATTTACATTTTACCTTTTCTCTTTAAACTAAGATACTGGGCATAGCAGCATTCGTTTCGAGAAAGAAGGATTTTAGATATAGATTTATCCGCATTAAAAGCTTTGGTAATGACTGAACAGTTATTTTGTGTACATATGTATGATTTTGTGCGTGTGTGTGTATTCGTATTTGTTAGCGTGTGGTTATGCGTTTGCGTGTTTGAGCGTGAGTGTGCTTCTCCGGGTTTGTTTGTTGTGTGTGCGCGTGCGTGCGCGTGTTGGTGGGTGCATGTGTGCGTGTGGAAAGGGGGGGGGGACGATCAAACAAGTTTTGTGGTTTTCCGAGCCACGCCAACCAAGGGCATCTGTCTCGCCCCAGCGAAGGACTGAGGATTAATTTCGACCACTTGAGAATGTTCTGCCGTGCAAACACCTTCTCCGTAATAAGCATACGTCAGATTGCGGACACCTCGTCCGCGATTCGAACCCGCCTTCTGGGGGTACATGTGTATGTTTGTTGAAGTGCCAGCTGAATGTTTTAAGGACACACACACAGAGCACGAACAAAAAAGGCAGACACACCGCTGGACTAGCAACTATTTAATGAAATCTTTTTTCTCTTTAGTCTACATATCGCGCTGAACGGATTCTTCCTCTTCTTCTATATCTGAACCTTCGTCTGCCACTCTTTCTCTTCTTTCATGTGCCTGTCAAGTGTGCCGGCTCTTCGCAGGTATACCAGTTCTTTCTGGTGCAGCGCGATTGATGGTGCACTCACGCAATGATCCCCCTTCGCGTCAATAGCAAGCGGCTCCGAGAATTTCTCGAGCAACCCCTTGTGCGATTATTTTGCCAGGATGTCAATGTTGGCAAGGTTTGGCGCACATGTGCACACCCGACAATGGGCCGCGAGGTGCCCTGCTGCTGTTATGGCCTTCACCGACGCTGCGGTGCCTCTCTTGTTCTGTCATTAATGCACCTTCCCGTTTGACCAACTAGCTCAGTCAGCCGTCACAAGGGTACATGTGTACCTCTGCATGTGATCCTGTGTTGGAATCCGTAGCTTATAAAAGTGTTATCGTGTGTAAGCGTACACGTGTGTGTGAACACATGTGTGTATGCGTGTTTCCGCGCCTGCGTATATGTGTCTGTGTGCGCGCGTGCATGGCTGCACCGGGGGCAAATCCATCAAGAGCAGGGTCACCCCAGACAAGCCTGTTACCAACCAGTTATAGTTAAAGAAAAGCCGCTTGTGTCCTGGTCTCACAGGGCTACAAATGCCTGTGCACTTCTGCGTAATGGCCAGAAATACTCTCCTCGTAGTAAGGTCATTGTGCGGTGAAGCCAGCTTGGAGTAATCTTGCGTATGAACGGTGTTTGAGGCAAAAGTTTTAACGTTAGTCTCATTTTCGTAAACTTCATGTCATTGTGTGCGTGTGCGTCCACGTGTGCCTCCGTGTGCGTGCGTAGATACGTACCTGCGCGCGTGTGTGTGTGCGGTCATGGCAAACAAAAATAAACACAGGCACTCTTGGAAGGATTCTTCAAATCTAAGGAATCACCGCCTCGCTTCCTGGTCTCACAAAGCGAAAAGCTCATAGCTCATGCAAAGGGCAACACGTGCTTTCCCTCAAAATCAGTGATTGTGCGGTGAAGCCAGCTTGGAGTAATTTCTTCGGGACCTCGTTGCAGCGTTCTCAAGCATTGAGATAACAGTGCCAACATTGGCGAGATGCTGATAACGTATACATAATGTAACACCTGTGACTGTAGTACGAAAAACAATTAACAACTTTCACGTCTAAGAAAAAATAACAATATGGAAAGGTCTGAAACTCAGCTAATTTCATTTAGTTTTCTGGCTGCTTATATGTACACCCGATGCTGACGTCACCGACTTTTTCACGAATACATCTCTTTGTGGACACAACAGCCGAATGTTGTTTTGCTGTTAAGAGCTCATTCGACTCGTTGTGTCCACAAAGACTGTGTCCGTAAAGAGGTAGGTGACGTCAGCATCGGATGCATATAAGGAGCGAGAAAAATCAATGATTTTATCTGCGTTTGAGACGTTCTCCTACTGTCGTCTTTTTCTACGACTTAAAAACCTCTTCATTTTTCCGCACCAGGGTCTCAGGTGTTGCGTTATATCCGCTACAGAGTTATGCCAACGTTAGTTGAGAGAGGTAATGCTTGTAACGCTGGGCTCTATTATAATAAAGTTCATGGTATTATGTGCGTGTGCATGATTGCGTGCAGGGACGCGCTTACCTTTAAAGTTGTTTTTATTTTGAAGTACTGTCATTTCAAACTGGTAACAGTTGATAACATTCGATTTCTTTGTGACGTCTAACGCCCGGTTAGCGCAAAAAGGAGAGCGCCCTGCCGTAGTCTTCAAGAGAAGTCCCGAAATCAAAGCCCGGGCTACGCAGGATTTTTAGCAACACACCCCAACACGCCTAGGGGGCGTGAGTTCATACAATCATTCATTTATTTTACGCTCAAAGCACCCGAAGGCATTACAAGGGGGGGGGGGGGGGGGATAGAATACAAGATCGTAGCGAAAAAGTAATAAAACACTTGACTTAGAAAACAGGATGTGACAGATCGCGCACACTTACACACAAACATATAAACATATACATTACAGCTACACGCCAAAAGGACAGATGAAATCAAAAGGATTTGAATAATTCCACACCAGCAATCCTAAACTGCGTACAATCTTGTGTGCTTACAACATTTTCAGAGAGCTCACTCCCCTCCGTCTTCGTGAAAGTTCTTATATTTCTTTATTTATTATATATTTATCAATACTGTCGGCCTTCTTTTGAAAGCGATTTCAGTAGAGGTTGAGAGATAGTTACACAATCACACCATACTTGCGAGAAACAAAATAACTTAGAAAATTACACAAAGTTGTCACTTCTATACCAGAACAAAGGAAGCGTAATACAATTTCGCTAAAATTTACGCATATAAGAAACTAATATTTGAAAACTTAGCATCGCTAGTACGCATAAACCCTTAATGACATGCTCCTTTTTTCATTGGTAAAATAGATGTTCTAATAAAGATTCAAAATGACACACGTTAGAGGAATTAACAACACGTATTGGAAGCCCATTTCACTCTTCAATCGATTCAACAAAAAATAAAAGTTTGAAAATGTATGTTGTACTTTTGTAGGGTTAAGACATTTTATCGTGATTTAGTCTAGGTGATGGCTTGTGCATCTCTTTTAGATATACTTCCGGTCGATTTTTAATTGTGTAATATAAATCTAGTAGAACAGACTTAACCGGGCACCGCTCTTTCTAGTCTCCAATCCCTGAAGAGCCCACTGATCATTAGTATTTAAGTCACAGATTCGCGTCGTCTGTACTTAGAAAGTATAAAACGTACCGCCAACCTTTAACTTCTACAGCGAAACTGTTTACCTCAACCAGCCAAGGAAAATTTCGTGCCGTTGGAGTTGTAAGCAAAAAACTCCCGGCAAAAAATTGAAGGCAAAACAGCATATCTCCTTTGAGATCAGGCATACAGCATACAGCTCAGTATCCGTTTCAATAAAAATAAAGAATAAAGAAAACCATAATACAGGCATCAAAACCGCATGATGGATGATAAGGCGCGTGTGAACAATAGGAACGCCCTCCCACGCGTTCCGGTAAAGATTAGGTTTGCAGCTGCTTCGAAAGGGGTTGACGTCGTTCGAAGGCCTCGTGTGAAGTACAAACCGCATAATGGGTGATAACGGCGCCTGCGAACAATGCGAAGCACGTAGCGCTCACCGCATACGTTTACCGTGAAGATTACTGTTGCCCAAGCTGCCGCGGCGACGGCAGCTTGCGATGTGGGGAGTGACGTCACCAGCCTTTCATATATAAAAGAAGAACCCGCCTATACCCCGTTTCACCTTATGTCCGGACGCAGCGGATGCTACGAGCTATCTTAGCCAATCCCGTTCTGTGGACGTGGCCCGTGATACGCTTTCCGCGCGTCGCTGTGCCCCTCTCTAAGGTCACGTGACACTCACACGGCCTCCGATTGGCTCCGATGGCTCGTAACATCCGCTGCGCTTGAAACGGAGTATAGTAACTGATTTCATTGTTGATGCAGCACCGCGATGAATAGGCCACGCATAGTTAGGACTTTCGAGGAGCAGCGTGAATACTAGGAGCGGTAAAGGGAAAAGAAACGGCAATACGACCAGCGGCGGCGTGCTGCGACCGGCGGCGGCATTTCGTATTGTGCAGTAACGCAATCGTTGCAGGTGATACCACAGCTTCGCTGACCAACCACCTTCACAGCGTGGAGTGGAGCCCCAATTTTCTTCATTGAATTCATTTTCCGTATCCGAATAGGAATATATTATGTGACCAGTCCGTGTGGTTCATAATTTGCATAACGACAATACGCTTTGCTCAATTTCTTTGGTGAGTAATATATTTGTGGGACAAGTTACTAGCTTTCTTCTTCTCTTTTTTTCACTGTCTATTGCTATACAATATTGCTTCTCGGGAGATATGCGTACTGTGTAAATGAAAAGCGTTAGCTCGAGCCGCTGCACGTATAGAATATATTAGCAGATAAACTGTACGGTGCATCTGGGGGCGACCGAGGCGAATGGGACATTAGTGTTTCCTCATTTCGCACATTTTTGGTTTCACGTACGTTGCGAATTGCGAGTACCACGGGCGCGTGCTCCGGTCAGCGTTCGTAAGCTTCTCAGCAAAAAAAGAAAAATGAAAACTAGAATTTTGAAAACTAGTAATCTCTGATGTTAGTAGAAGGGGCACAAAAGCGTGATCTGAGTATTCCTAGAATGCGTCTTCGGAGTTTCGCTTGCCATTGTCCTAGTGTTTTGTGGCAGATCATCGGCAAAGAACATGTACAAAATAAATTTGAGGGCGACAATTGAAAGCAAGAAACGTCGACAATAAAAAGGCCTTCCCCTGAAACTCTTTTCGCGGCCAATTCAACAAATTGCTCTTCGACGGGTGGCCCCTTGCAGGTGACACCAGAGCTTCGCCTGACCAACCACCTTCACAGCGTGGATTGGAGCCCCATTTATTTTTTTTTTTTTTTTGCAGCTTCGGTTGTAGTTGTGCTGGGTTTGTAGTACTGGGCGAGTGTTGTGTTTCCGAAAACGAACGGAGCATGCGCGCGTTTATCGCAGGTGGCTTTGGCGTCGCGAGAGGGCGAGTAGAGCAGTGGTCCACCCTCCCTTTCGCAGATAATAGTCGCGGTTGAGGCGCAGCGCGTTCGGCCAGTCACGATTGGTCTGGGGGTCATGTGATCGCGTTCCTCGTCACCTGCTCTTTCTCGCCTCCGGTCGCCCGTCCCCTCGGCGCTCTAAGCATTGCGCGCAAGAATGAGGCGGCCGAAGCATTCGCTGGAGCAAGCAGCGGCTACCTGACGGCGTAAACGTGCCCGTGAGAAAGAACGTCATCGATGTGTAGGCTCCGACGGTCTCACCCTGGGTTAGGATGGAGCGCATTTGACGTCAAGATCATGCCGTACATGAACGTGAAGCGGTACGTAGAAAAGAACGTTACCGTGCGAAGAATGGACACGCTGGTTCGCCCGAGCAATTTGTGCAGCGCTTCCGCGAAAAGGTGCTGCTGCCTGTCGTGTGATTGGTTGGAGTTTACGCGAGATCTTGTGTCTTCGCTGGCGGCTTGCCACAAGGTTCTTCGGTCGTCGTACAAGGACACTGACCTGACTGCCTTTAAAGTGTGTGCCGGAATCTCCAGTCAATCACGACGCTATATAATCGAAGTCTCGCACTAGCTGACACTGTTCATTCGCATCATGTTGCGTGATCGTCCGAGCAATTTTTTGTATGAACGTGCACTGCATCGGCTGGCACGCGGTCGATTGAACATTTATTTATCCGCTTAAGGCAGTAGTCAGGGGCACTTTCTCAACAGCGCTGGTTAAATTTTGAGGCTCCGTTGTCGCCGCACCCGTGTTCGCAGTGCGTGGACGCCCTGTCATTTCCCGTGGCAGCCGCCCAAGTTGAGTGCAAATGGCCGTCCGCACTCGTTCCCTGCCGATATCGATGTCCGTCAAGCGGTCCGGCAGATGAAGGAGTGGACCGGCCGATCTAATTTGCGTACAGTGCGTCAAAATGGGGCTATGGCGCTCTCTAATGCGTTGCTGCTCGAAACTTCCGAGCTCCACACCCCACCCGAAGTCCGGCTTAACGGAGCGGGTGCTAATGGGCAATTCTCGCTGCTCCAACTGTTTGGGCCGTGGTATTTTCGGCGAAAAGTTCGACGCAACCGCGCGACTTCAGCGCAAGGTCGCGCCGAGGAGCGCCATAGTTGGACGGCAGAAATTTGTGTTTGCTATTTGCTGGGCTGATCAAACAAAATCGTTAAATTGAACAAAAAATATCTATTTTTTTTCACGCAAAGTCACTTTCTTTTGTAAGTGTCGATGGATTTACTCTTACTAGCACAATAAACCATTTTGAAAGGAACGCGCCCTCGTGTAGTTGCTCCGAGGCCGCCATATTTTGGGCACGCACTGCGAGCTTGCATTGGACACGAATCAACACTCGGCATGAGCTCGGATTCATTCACACGCTTCGCGCAGGAAGCGATGCCCAAGATATTGCCGCCGCCAGTGTTGCTTGATGGAGGGTCTAATAACTCTCCCAAAGCCACGGGGCTTCTCAGCTATTCCACGCGCAGTTCTGTTGGAATCGCATCTTAATTGCCCCAGCCTCAGTGATACATATTTCATTTTATTCTAAAATGGAGCTCAGAGGTCGCTACTAATCCATTTGAGCCAATACATGTGGTCTGCCGATTCAGCTCAACGACGCGGAGAAAGGGAGGACACGCGACATGTTCAAGAAGCTAGATTGGCTGGGAACGCCCGCGGCTTTTGCTGTAATCCATCTTAAAGTTGAAACTAAGCTTTATAGCATGCAAACGTTATCGAATCCCTACCATGATAGTAATCGACTCTGTTTGCCTATAACACGTAGGTAGCTTCAACCTTGATTTCATTTTGGTAGTAACAGGCTCCTTAGCATCGGTATGTGTGCAGGTGAGCTGGGGGTTTTGTTCATGCTTGTTTAAAAAAATTAAACTGGCGAAAAGACAAAGACAATAACAAAGCCCGAAATCATAACCCTTTCCGCTGGCGTTTCAGTAGGAAGCTTAAACTCTAGAGGTCCTGGAGAAGCTAAATCCCTTAGTGAAACGTAGGCTGACTATCTATAGCTAATGGAGGTTTGTATTTAAATGCTTCTGCGACCGTCAAATGAAACAACCCTAATTGTCGCTGGCTCCACAGCAGGAAGAAAAGCAATCTCTTGACACGCCAGGACCGAGAATTGCGGAAGACCGGATCGTTGATGTCAACAGTGGTGAACGTTCCCGGGAATTACGCTGCTTGGCACGCTGCGCCCGCTTCTTCTCGTTCCTGCCCTTCGAGCGTAAAGCAGCCCCGAGGGCCCACGACGACAACACTTAGGGGCGAAGTGTACGAACGCTTTGGCCATTTTTCCGCACAACGTTGCTCCACGTTCGCAGACAAAAATGGGAGGGAATTGCTGTCTTTTTCTCTCTCGGCGTTACGAAATTAGGGATGTCTTCATTCGTAATTCTGAGATGGAGACAAGTGCGTTTCTCCAAATTCTTTCTCTTAGTTCCGTTGTGTCGCGCTGTTTCCGCGCCAAAAGCCCCGGACAGTAAGGATTTCGTGACTCACGTCATTATTATTGTTGTTTGGTCTTTTTATTAAGTATAGCTATGAATTACATTAATTCATTGTTGTATTTCAATCTATTATCTACGAAAATTCCTGGGCAAAGGAATCATCTTTTTTTTTTTTCCTATTACGTAGCATGATGTTTGGGCTTAGCATTGGAACCGCCGCTAACCCGTCGACATTGCTAACGGAAGCGCAGGTGGCGGATTAGGTTTACGCCAGTGTGCAAAGTAAAAATCAAGATGATAAATAACGCATTAAATCGTAATTGAAATTGTACTTATTTTACTGCGACGATTTAAAACAAACCTTTCCTGCAAAAATAACCACCAATGACTTTTTTTAATTTACTGTTTGTTGATTATTTTATGCTTTGTCATGGGCATTTCTTTTGAATTCAAATAAAAAAGAAATCAGCAATCAAGAAAGATTTATATCCGTTTAGCGTAAGGAAATGGTCGTGCTTTTCTGAGCATATCAGAGAGTTAACCTTTCGTTCTAGCTTCCCCTTTGTTCGTAGGTTGCGTATTGTTTTATTGCAGGGAAATAAGAACGCGAAATAAATAAACGAAAAAAAAAAGGTAATATATCCTATTGCAAGCGAATAAGGAGGCAAAAAAAAAAAGCCAGCTTCTTTGTAATATGGTGGGGTTTCCATCCTTAAAAGTATAAAAAACTAGTCTAAATTTCCAGTGGTTCTTTTTCCTCGTTGTTCTCGGAAAACGGACAGATTGATCAATGAATCTGGCCTGTTTAAAAATAAATCTAGCGATACAAAAATTTCTATTTTCTGGTTGCAGCGATATAAATCAAATTCATCTTGTTTAAGTCAAATAAATTTAATTTGACTTCAGTAGATCTGTTTTATACAAAAAAGATTTGATTTACCTAATTTGTTACAAAAGATTATGATAGTTTTGTTTACCTTGGCATACAAGAACATGTGCATTAGTAATTAAACACACTCATCACCGTGAAACGTTCTCGCTCAATAACTTTCGTCGAACTTCTGTGTGATCGAACACCCTATAGTTCTCGTGCGAATTTTGTGGTGCATCTGCGTCAAGAAGAATCTTTATTTGTCTTTTCATTCGGGTTTAATCAAATCTATTTTTTGATAAGATATTAGTTAAGCACTTGGTTACCTCAATGAACTCGTTTGGAAATCAGTGAACTCTATAAACTCACCAGAACGAAAAGATCTGGTCGTTGTTTGTAGCGTGAATTATGAGATAAGCTCCATATGAGGATTATTGCGCTTTCTCTCCGTGATGGCATTGTTCCACATGATTACCGCATCTTAGTTCCATCCTCATTTTGGTTGCCGAAGAAGCATATCTTAAAATGATTATGGTGACCGGTGAATCTTTAGATCGTTTTCAGTCTCACGTTATGAATCATTTTGTCGTCAGTGCAGCAGCGTACTGTAGCTTCTTACTCAGTGTGCTCTGTCTGGAAAGCATGACACGTACGCTGCGCACCTCCGCATAGCCACGTACACTCGTGCGCAGACGGGCACTCACACGTGCACACATGAGCACACACAGGTAACGCGGGCGAGGGGCACATATGGATATGCACGGGCGCAGGTGGGTGCATATGGGAACACATGGGCATACACGAGCCAACACTGGTGCACGCGGGCGTAGGGCAAACACGGGTATAAGCGGCACACATAGTTGTGCCGGGCACACGGGCACGTGGGTACGTATGAGTACACACGGACACACACATGCGCTCGCAAGCGTGGGGCACACTCGAGTATCCAGGGGCACACGCGGGCGCACAGGCGCACACACGGGGTACACAGGCACACACAAAGAGCCACGTGCGGGCGTGGCACACACGGGAATACATAGGATCACAGTAGCGCGCCTGCGCAGACGCGCGCACTCACAGACACCAAGGCGGGCACACGGTCAAACGTACGCATGGCCACATTTCTGGTACATTCAATAAAAAGTTTTCAAGGAAATATCAAAGTTCTAAGGATTTGCGTTCTATGATACCCGGGCAATTACTGTTTTTGCGAACATGGCGCTATTTTCTCAAGAAGATTAGACATGGACAATTTTGTGAATGTGGCCCATAGGATTCAATGCACACACATTTTTAGAGCCGTGGACTCCATCTTATACAGGCACAAAAGTTTAATTACTGGTAATTTATATTCTATGACTGTCATCTAAAAATATTCCGCGGAACATTGTGGCGTTTGTTGTTCAGTTGAAATTCTCATTTCAGTGCATGCATCGAGGCGGTCATGTTCAAGAAAGTTGGGAATGGCTACGCTTTCAATGCGCGTACGGGCGCGCGGGCAAATACGCGAGGTAGCCTGGTGGTTTGTTGCTATGTCTGCATACAACATTGCGTCGTCACATATCTGTATTGTTTCGCCGCATCCAATAACGGCTTTTCAAATCCTTTTAGTAAAAATCGTAGGAATGTCGACCCGTCGCGTCCGCAGCCAAAGAGGAGGGCAGCATGGAAAATGTGCTGATTTCCTTCTAATGATCTCCGCGGGGTCAGGCTAGATACCTTTACGGTGAGCTTAAATTTATGCGAAAGGCGTGCTTTCAACGTGCCTTTCCTCCTTTTCGCGCCAGACTGCCACGTCGGCGCCACGTGTTCAGTCGACGAGGGCTACGCCTTCGCAAAGAATAGCTCTCCCCCTTCCTCCCCCCCCCCACAGCTTTCACAGAATCTGTTATTCCAACGCGCGGGGCAAAGTTTAGGCTGTTTTGGGCGTTTGGCTTCTGGGGAGTCCAAATATGGCTCGTGATCGCTTTCGAATATTTTCTTTAGTGTTGGCCGAAGCTACTTCTAAGCCGACCTCGGTCACCTGAACGGCCGGGACTCGGTTTATGTTTTTTTTTTCTTCGTATTTTTATATTATTTAGTGCTCGAACGGGATATGAGGATATTTAACACCGCTGGCCCGTCCGGTGACCCCTAGGACAAATTTTTATCTCCTAACGTCATGATCAAGCTGTTCGCACGTTTATTGGCGCTAATTAGTGACTGCCCTAATCACCGGCACGCTCTTGCTATCTTCAGCGCTGACAAATTGAAAGAAAAAAATAACTCATGGAGAGCGGGGTAGCAACAAAGTTCGGTTAAACGAGGCCTGTCCGCTTTCATCGCTCTTATTGAAACGTCAGTGCCAAACGACAGCGCCGACGCTGCGATTAACTCAACACCGAGCGTCGCCGATGCAGTCCTTGGGCCCTGTCCCAGCAGCGCTATGACGCAGGACCAATCCTCACTTGGTCGTAGTATGTTGACTTGAACATTCGAGTGCACAGAAATCAATTCTGGTTCACGTGATGTTGGTCGACCCAGCGAAGAATCCCTAACTGTGAAGCACTCGACATCCTTTGCCTCGATTGCTCTGCCATTGATTTCTCTATTTCTTTTTGTACCTCGTGGTGAAAACCTCTCACCACGCATGGTGAAGGGCAGAAATGAAGGGCTGATTTTGTGATAAAGGTATGTGCTGAACGGTTTCAATATAAGCAGATTTTTACATACATGAAGTGCCTACCCTTCATTAGTTCAGTTCCTGAATTTTTTTTTATAGTTCCGTATATTGGGATTCCCACTGATAATGAGATATTTGTAGTCCGCCACGAGTTACAGATCCAAAGTTGCTATAAAGTGTCGATTTCCAATTTATCCGGATGTGCTTCCTACAATGCACGAATTCTCTCTTGGCTCGATATAACCGATGACGTCCACATATGCGGGTGGTCTATTTTCTGCGCGCTTTCGTCACGCAAATAACTTGATTTCGGATTACTGAGATGCGCGAATTGCATGGTCTATTCCTTTAATTTCTATCCTTCCAATTGTGAGCACAGCCGCCATCTTCAGGACGCTCTCTCGGGATATTGCACTGACATGAATTTTTCCGTGATCTGTGAACAGTGACACGCGCGGACATTTCTCACAACGTTTCTCACGTCTGTACGTCACATCGAAATATATCCGGGTTGAAATTGAGGAAGAGGTGGAGAGGAGAGTGCGCGGGGGACACCGCGCTCTTGTTAGAATGATTAGTGGGCAGAGGCAAACCTAGCTGCCTCCTTTGTCTCTGCTCACAACGCGTTAGAATCTGGAACGTCGGCGTCCGGCGTCTGGCGTTCGCATTCGTACATGCAGATCGCGCGCCAGGCGAATTTGCAGAAAAAGAAAACATGTTCAATCTGCCATTTCGCACACAAATACTATGCGTGAGTATATGTATGCGTACACGCCATTAAATAATTGGTCGGTGCATAGGTGTACAATGCTGCATAAATTTCCGTACAACTACGTGTGGGTGGCACAAGAAATGAGAGGGGGGGGGGGTTAAGGCTTTGCCAAGTCGCGTGAACAGCCCGTGCAGCAGAGGGCGCGAGCTTGGCCGCTCGGCCGCAGTCCACTGCGAGGAGCGAAGGTTGTGGAATCACGGCTGCCGGAGCGGCGTCTATCGCTGTTTCAATGAAACAGGAACGCGTCGCGTTGAAGCGAGCGAACGAGCGAGCCAGCAGGTAAGAAATCGCTGCAGAAACAACTATTGTTGGTTGTCTGTGAATTGCGATAGCATTTGTCTAGGACAACCTCAAACTCAAGACGACACTGGATCGATTTCTAGGGCGATCTTAAGGACGACCTTTAGGATGGCCTCTAAGACGACCTCAAGGACAGCGTCGAGGATGACGTCCTAGACGACGTCATCCTCAATGCTGTCCTCTAGGACGACCTCTAGGACGACCTTTGACTTTGTCCTCCAAGACGTCATCTTTTGACGTCGTCCTAAAGGGCGACTTCTAAGACGACCTCAAGGACGTCTAGAACGACGTCAAGGACGACCTCTAGAACGATCTCAAAGACGACCTCTAGGTGGACCTCTAGGACAACACCGAGGACGACGTCAAGGTCGTCAAGTGCTTCGAAGAGGGTGCGAATGTGAAGGAGTGTGGGAATGTGAGCAGAAATGTCCTACTGCGCATCACGAGGCCAGAGAGTACACAAAATCCGAAGGGGGGCGGGGGGGGGGGGGGGGTCGCAGCTAAAGACTGCTATCGCATCGAAAGGACGCGCGTGCGCACTGCGCGGTTCTCGGCACCAGACATGGCGCGCCGTCGGGGAGCGCGGCGATGCAAATCGGTCGGCATTCCGGCGTTATCTGTGTGACTTCACTTCCGTGACCAAGGTTTCGTGACATCGATCTTTAAACTTTGCCATCGTGACATCGATCTCCCTTTCAAGCGCGAAAAAAAACGTAGGTCTACGTCAAAAAAACGTGATGTGTTTTATTTGAACAATATTAATTTATAATGTTTTGTTGTTTTATGACATTTCGCAGACGTTCGCTACGACGTCCAGAAACCCGATTTCATAAATTTTAGGAGGCAACAACTGGGACACCACGCTTGCAATAATGTATACACCAGCATAAAAAATAAAAGTCCGCGTTCGGTTATTTAAGGTGTGGGCACTGCGCGTGTGCTGATGCCATCTTCGGGTGAAGTAAAGCACGTGCGCATGCACCACGCCGACAACAGCGCCACCGTAGCGGCAGGACGTCAGAGGTGTGAATTTGTGTTGCGCGGCGTCTCTTTCGAATGCCCAGTCTCAAGCACATGCTCATCATCATCATCATCGTAAACCTTAATATTCGAAAAGTGAAAGGACCTTGCGATTCCTGGTCGGTGCCCTTAGCCCAGGTGCCCTTAGCCCCCTATTCGGCGGGATCGCTCCTTGCCATCCGGAAGTTCCCGAGATAAGAACGGCATTTATATGTCGTTCTTATCTCGCCATTGCCGATCAGCTGCCCCAAAAAATCAGCCGGATTTTTTATTTTTTTTACATTTCATAAATTCGCAAGAAAGAAGAACGGATCATTATTAGCCAGAGATCAAAATGCTGTCTCGGAATACAGTGAAACACATACAGAGCCACAAATTAGGTAAAATTTGAACCTCCTCGTGTGATATTTGTGACTTGCTGCGCCGGAAGCTCACCTGCCCAAAAAGTTAGCGGACCGAAGAATTGCGGATTCTAGCATTTCTTCTTCGACAAACACTGCTTTTATATCAAAGTACTGCTCTTCGGGGTATGTAATTTATGTTATAAAGTATGTGCAACGTCGTGGAATGCTTATATTTCGAAACTTCTGCTTGGGTGATAGAATTGTCTTCGCGATTGCAAGCAGTCCTTTGCACATATATCAGGCACCGCTAACTCCAAAATAAATGATAATATGACCACGCCGTCTGGGAATAAACTAAAGACAGTATATATAAGTTATAGCCCTTAAGTTTAGATTTCTAAAGCGTTATATTTTTCTTCTAATACAAAAGGGTTAGTTTTTTCTTTTCTTTTTTTTTCTTTTACAAATGAAACTACTTTTTGGTCCTTTTACTTAAAAAATGACGCACACATCGCCCTTTCCACTTTTGACGGCCTCTTCCTTTCATGTGTCCTCTACACTTTTTACCTATCCCCTATTTGGCTCCCTTCACAGCGAAAAAGAAGGAACCGCTAAGAGGATTACTTTCCCTGCAGAAAACCGAGGTTGTACGTCGGCCTTTAAGCTCGTGCGACGGCCGACAGATTGCTCAAGTTTGCAACCGCCCGCATGTCCCCGAATCATCGTGTGGCACATGGGTTGTGCGCCTTCATATCCTTATTGTATTGTGGCCGCCGGTATCGGCGGACGACGGTGACTACTCGGAACTCGCTCGTCAGGAATCTCCTGATCGCAGCTTTTCCTTCTCACGGGGCAGTGAATGTCAGCGACGCGGTGGACCGTTTGTCCTCGTCTCCGCGGCAACGACGATACACTGTGCGAGAACGACACGGTGAAGATGGCACGGCTCTTTTCTCCTACCTTCGACCATAAGCTGGTTTAAAACTCTCTCCTTGCCTTTAGAGCCGCCCTGATTTGTTTCACGCTTCGCCGATTTTCTTTAGTTTTGGCGAGGTGCCGAGCCTTGCCGAGCCTCATTTCAGAGAGCTTCCACCATTGGCAGCGCCCGTGACCATGCGACGGCTGGTCGCCGAGTGCGCACGGAATGCCGTTGCCTGGGGATACAAGAGGTTTCCTCCTGAAACCGAGTAACCCGCTAAGATGAACGCGACTTGGGGGGACGGAGGGGGGAGGAGGTGTAGTTTGTTGTTTTGTCCTCTTGCGGCTTCGAATGTACGCTGACGTCCCTTCAAGCTGCGTGCGCGTCACTTTTAGACCCCGTTTCATTGTTTGTGTTGCATTTCACGTTTTAGATTCTTTAGAGGCGCTTCCATCGACGTCTATCGGAAAACGGACGGAAGCCATTTTCTTGTTCCCCTCTCGCTCTTTTGTGCCTCTATCCTTTGCCGACGAGATTGAGCGGAATAACTTTGGAAGCCTCTGGAGATCTTGAGTATCGATTTTTATCCGGCTTCGTACGTACAAAGCGCCTATAGTCGGAGGGATTGGTGGCACGGTACTTTTTGTTGCTCGCATCACATGTGTCTCGAAAACAGATGCGCGTTTGAACCCTCTTGCGGATATCCCATTGGCGCTTTCGCGGCCTTATATCGAAGCCGCGGACAAATGCCTACGCGCTGTGCTGCTCAGACGATCAAAAACGTCAAAAGAAACGATAGCCTAGGGCCACGCCCATCTCGGCACACCTGTCTCGGAAAGCGGTGGATAGCCACACCCGTTGGCGTCTGTCGAGAGGCTGAGCACCTGGAACGTCTGATCCGTATTTAGGGTGGAGGGCGCATACTTTGGCCTCTTACACGATACCGCTAAATGTCGAACGCGCTTCGATGGAAATCGCCAAAGTTAATACAATGCTTTGAACCGTTTCTTCTCTGCGTTTCTTCTCGTTGTTTAATCAGTCCCAATTACTACGCCTTTTATGGTGGTCCCGTTTTCGCTAACACTTCTAGGAGCTGATGAATGGTAGCCTTTGCTTTAGAGGGTGGAACGTGTGAAAGACTGTAGGCATAAACGGGATGAGCGTGATGCCAGTGTGAACGGAATGCGAAGAAAACAGCAACCCACGAGACAAAACACGAACGACTGTTTCGAAAGATGTGGAGCCGTCCATGGGCCGTCTCGTATGTTTGTATTTCTTTGCTTTGAAGTACGTGGGCGCCTTGACATGTTCGCAACTACTCTTTCTTATGAAAAAAAGAGAAAAATCAAGCGTCCTTGACAACTACGAACATCGATTGAAAGCTCAGCCGTTATGTGGCTACCGGGTTTAGTAAGTTTAAGGGGTGTGCGAATATTGAATTTTGCGAATACGAATCGAATACGAATAAGGCGAAAAATGGGGTTCGGATATCGAATCGAATATCCAATATGTGTCTAGTAATAAAAAATTGCAAAACAAGAGGTAACAGCAGGTTTTATTGCCTTTTTAAAATGAATCAATTGAACTGCATTTTACTGGGCTGCAACAGGCTAAAGATACTTCTAGTAATGCACTCATTACAAATTATTGTGTAGGGAAATTAACTGCTCAACGTGTTCAGAAAGTAAGCGCTCCCTACACGCCATGACAACATTTCCGCCAGTAAAAAGACCCTTTCACTCGCGAAACCTGCGAAATTTCACTAATGTTCGAAGAAGTTCCACATATAGACACTGTTGCCCGGCTGCTATACGAATATTTCGAATTTCGGGAAACAAATAATTTAGAAAGTACTTTATTTTATATTTCATCAAATGGTAACCAAATTTACACCATATAAAAGCAAAAATATGTGCTTTTAAGGCTTCCATTAGTTATTAATGTGAACCAGTGATGCCAATGAACCCAACAAATTTGCACTTTTCCTCCGCCAAATAAAGTCAACTAGTTTTTTTTTTTTGCGCATGCGCACGAAAGTCGAACTTCACTCGACCCTTTGTCGAACATCACGATGAAAGATCGAAAAATTTGAACTTGATCGAACTCTAACCTGGACAGGTTCGTGACATTATAGTTTTAACTGCGCGGGTGTGGCAGGAGTTGTTGTCAATGGCAATGTAATGTTCTGCTCGTCCCTAGCTTTTTTTTTAATTTTCAAACATTTATATTAGATAGCACTCTCGAGATTTATTTTATATTTATATTTCACTCTCGAGGTTTATTTTATTGTATCTATTTATGGAACGCGTAGTTACATCACATATTGCTATACAAGTGCCACACAACAAAGGGATTGGTGAAAAGAAACCAAAACTGTTCTTGTCTTGCTGCAATCGGACAGAAAGAAACGGAGCAGACCGATAAGGCACGCATCATACGCCTTTCTCAGTGAATAAACATATTTATAGGGTAATGTGTGGCATGCAGATTATTCGTTACTTGCTCAAATATTCGCGGTTTGTGCCAATATTCGCCGTTTTTCCCGAATATTCGGCTTTGGCCGAATATTCGAGAACTTCCGAATATGCCATTTTCGAATCGAATACGTTTCGAATAAGAAAAATATTCGATTCGTATTCGAAATTTCGAATATTCGCACACCCCTAGTAAGTTTAGCTATAGGCGATGTGCGTTGTCATCAAAATCAAACCATTTTTATATCCAGGGTGGAGAATAAAATTAATATAATTTAAATATCGATTGAAATCATGATTCAAATCGTAATTTAAACCGTACTAGTTTTACCACGATTATTTAAATCAAACATTTCCCGTAAGAAATAATTCGTATGAAATGTTTTCGTTCCCCTATCACTTGACGACTTCTGTGTGCATTTGTTTTTGTATTTAAACCAAATAATCTTTGAGCAAGGAAGACTTATATGAGGGTGAATACGAACCAAATATTGTCTGCATGTTTGATCATTCTGCCAAACGCATTTAAATGAGGTAGCTTTATAGGGTGGGTGATGCTCTTAGTTCGGGTAGAGCTTCGAAGAGGACGACCCTTTGTTTTTCAATACCTGGGGTGTGTGGTGCTCTCAGTTCACCTGGTGCTTAGGGCAGGGTTTTATATTAAAACAGATTACGTCACACCACTGTCGTTTTGTGATCTTGTGCGCAACTTCCCTTGAGCAGTACCCTTATATGAAGCCTTTACGCTGAATTTTTTGAGGCACCAAGTGAGGGGAAGCACGGTTTTCTGCCCTTTCCACTTCTCGTTCCACGCTCTCTTTCTACGTCGCCTTTTTCTGCTCCTCTCTTTCTTGCACTTTCCACTCCTCTCCGCTCCGCGCATTTTTTTTTACACCACTTGATTCTGCTCCTTCCGTTTCTGCGTGAATTCAAAAGTTCTTTTTGCCCGTTGCTTTCCGAAGTAATCTGTGAAGCGCACGAACTTCGCTGCGCCCTTCTTTCCTCCAAGGTCACACGGTGTTGATACTCAAATCCGATGACGATGTAAAGCGAACGCAGGTTAGAGGATACCGACCTATCACTCTCTGCAAACTAGATTAGAAGATTAACGAAAAGACTAGAAGATGAGTGCGAAGATCTTGACGGAAAAGTTACAACGCGGAATTTTTTATTGTTAGGTGCAAACTAAATCTGCAATATAAGAGAAGAGCGATGCAAGTAACATTCACGTGGCGCGCACTATATTGGAATGTTGTAGAGGGGAAGGTAACCCGGTCAGGGTTATTTAAATCGATTTAGACATTTTTACCTTGTATATATATATAGAGGTGTTTTTTTTAAGCCTAACAGAATTTTTAAAAACAAACCATGAAAGCTAGGTTAATGCAGTCTGCGCAGGTGAGTTATACGGCCAGGGGACATAGTATAGGGGCTAATCGTAACGATCAGTCGGCTAATTAGTTAAAATTCGTTAATTAACTTTTTAATTAATGAAAATAGACATATAGTTTCAATTAGAAACTTGCTCAGCGTCATCGAAAACCACTAAATCAGTAATTTTCAGAAAGACTTTGAACGCGTGAGAAGCGTAGTAGTGCACTAAAGTTACCGCTCGTGGAGCAGGTACAAGGCTGGGGCTAGATAAGAGACGGAAAAATTGCTCGGGCGCCTTATCGCAACCGCTAGCTTTGTACGTGCTCCACGAGTGCTAACTTTAGTGCACTATTACGCTTCTCACGCGCTGAAAGTCTTTCTGAAAATTACTGATTTAGTGGTTTTCGATGACGCTGAGCAAGTTTCTAATTGGAACTATATGTCTGATTTCATTAATTAAAAAGTTCATCAACGAATTTTAACTAGTTAGCCGACTGATCGTTACGATTAGCCTCCTATACTATGTCCCCCTGGCCGTATAACTCACCTGCGCAGACCGCATTATTCTAGCTTTCATGTTTTTTAAAAAAATTACGTTAAGCTTAGATAAAAAAACACCCTGTATATAGTCACTGTGTTCTTGGAACCTTTTAGCTCGCGCGAATGTGGGAAAAATTGTGTTTGAAGAGATTCGAATGGCGTGCTCCGGATGTACGATGACACTGGTGGTGAACAAAGCCCAAATTTCCAAAATAAAAGTATTGTCTTCAATGCGGCAAGGTTGCCCTTTGTCTCCACTTTTATTTTTCTTATATCCAGATCCTTTGTGCCTAATTATAATGCAGGACAAGGTAGTCCGCGGGTGCGCTATGAGAAGAGCGGGAGTGAAGGTCTTGGCGTACGGGCTGATGACGTCGCTATAGTCTGCACAGGCAGAAGTGTTTTAAAACAGTGCGCTGTAGAAAAGTTAAGTCTGTCAGAAAACTTCGAAAATAATATTCTGAAAAACCTCATACGCGAGCAACCCTAGTATATCCCAGAGACTAGCCCAGAAATTATGAGTACGTACCTTAGCGAAACATTTGCTGCCTATCATACTAAAACGTCCGTTGTTTTCCAGGTAAATAATTTAGAATTTAAATAATGTTGTAATATGCAATTCGATTTTCGGAAACTGCATGTCTTTTCACAAGTTAATGTTCCTATGTTCCGTTTCAGAAGACACGTTAAAATGTACAAATCGTGAACATGACTCTGTATTTTTTTTTCATCAACAGATCAAAGTGAGCGAAGCTTTATTTTTTTTATCTGAGAAACAAGGAACGTGACATTACAGCAATGGAGATCAATATACAATCCTATATACTATGACTAACTGATCTTGCATTACTGCTTTATTTTATTTATTACTAAAGCTATGTATATATACACACCATCAGGTGGCTCTGACGTCACGCCGCTGTGGTGGCACTGCTGTCCAGAGAGCGCATGCGCGGACAATTCACCTTGAGCGAATCTGGCTTTTGTGCATACGCAGTGCCCACACCTGGTGTGGGCAAACGCGGGCTTGTTTGTGAGAAACACGTTGGCCTATAGACCTATTTCACAAGGGCGCCGCCATCTTGAATATCGTCCCTCTTAGATATGGGCGAAAACATAGTTTTGCCGTCGCCACGCCAATAGAATACGTTTACGATATAAGC
>JAZHYW010005915.1:0-10369 GCA_037355805.1 Ixodes ricinus
GAACCGTTTTGAACCGGTTACCGTTATATTTTTTCCGGTTCAGTTCTGGTTCAGTTCCAAGATGGCGGCGAAGATTTCGGTTCGGTTCAGTTCCGGTTCGGCTAAAAATAACGGTTCTGTTCCGGTTTTCCGGTTCGGTTCGGTTCCGGTTCGACACTCTGGTCTCTCCCACAATTCCTCGCGCGCGGGCCGGGGCGCTTGGGAAAACTGCAAATCGTGAGAAGGAAGCGAGAAAGCCTGCGCCAAGGCGTACGTTGCTTGCAATGGGAGGCGAGAGGAGGAAAGGCGCATGGAGCAACAGAGTTGCAACAGAGCGGGCGTCTGCTCTCGTGCAGGCAACATTGGCGCATATCCTTTCCATATCCTCTCCCTCAGGTGCCGCCATCAAATTGCAAACGCTCTCCAGGTTTTGAGTTGCGCCCACCCTCACTAGAGCCTCCCTAACTGGAACAACCTACCGGCTCACATTGCAACTGAGCTAGATATGTCCAACTTTCAAGAGCTCGAGTGCAGTTACTCTAATACTTACGGTTCTTTGTTATTTCTTGTTCTCATATTGTCTTTGTGCAATTTTTGTGTTTTAACTGTGTACTATGATACACAGTCGAGCCCGGTTATATCACACCTGGGTATTTCAAATCGTTTATATCCAACAAATCAAACATCCCCTTAAAAATCACATGTAAAGTATAGGAGCGTTGTTTTTCTCTATCGAACTCCCATGGCGGGGTCACTCGATATAGGCCTCCTGCTTTGCCCAGGAGGCGCTGCAGAAAAGTTGTCTGGCAGCGCCCCCTACGATTTGTTTATAGGTATTGGGTAGTACAAACTTGCGCCCTTGCGCCACTTGCGCATTCCAATTTGACCCGCGTGCAAACGTTAGCCGGCGGCGCCGGCGTTATGAATTCCTTCCGTGCGATTTTCTTACGGCAAGGAATCGAGCCAATTTCTAACGTGGAAAGCTGCTTTCGTTCGTGAACACTTCGCAAAGAGAATAAACTCAGCGACGCAAGCTACGTCTACGCTGTACAAGAAGCCGCAAATTTGGTGTCGGCGTGATGCCACTCGCAAAAACAGCGAGCTTCTTATTATATCGAGCTTGAGGTGAGCATTCCGAGGTACGTTAACGCACCTTGTAAGTAAAAACTCCCAAACTGCAGCCCCTCCGTACAGCCAACGCTATCAGCTGATGACCAACCTCGAAAATCCGCGAAAGCAGACGCAAGCGGTCGAGCGTCGACCGGCTGTCTGGCGGCCGAGCACATTGTTGATATTGATATTTCTTTATTTCACTCTTGAGGACAGTTTGGTCATCACAAAAGGCCAGTGGCCCGTACTCGTAGGTCTGTGGCACCATACAAGACATTATACACGCACACACTCGCACACGTAAATAAATAAGAAGGGAGGGAGGCAAGCGCGACATCGAACACAATAATAATAATAATAATCTTTATTTGCAGAGAAGTTGAACCCCGAGTGGCTTGCTCGGCTAGAACAGAAAGGCCAAAGCCCGTAAACATTGTGCGTCTGCTAGCCAACCCGCCAACCACCCGGGGGCAGGAGAAAAACGAAGGAATGCACGCTGCCTCTCGAGCTCTCGCAGCTTTTCTTGCACATTTGCGACGTAAGCTTCACGCGACATAAGATCAGCAGTAGGAGCTCCGCCTCCAGCACATGCATGTTGCTTTCTCTGGTGCGTAGGTGCGCGCGTATGCTCGATGTATAATTCGTTTCCGACGCTACAAGCGCGAGCATGTGGCCCTGAACAGTGCTTGCACTGCACGAGCGCGCGTGCTTGACAGGGACACTGAAAGCCCGCAGCTCGCGCTTGTAGCATCGGCTGCGTCTGGACGTAGCCGATGCTACGTCCAGACGCATGACGCACGTTTCGATGCATGCCACGGCCGCTTGATCGAGTGGCCGTGCCTTAGCAGAACAACCTGGAGGGCGAACAAAAAAAAAACAATTGTCTCGCTTACTCAGTGCGCTGGGCGGCTAGTATCGTTCCCTTCGCTCGACTTTGCACGGTTTCAATGGGAATCTGTAGAACTTCACTCCGGGGTTCTTCCCGTTCTTGACAGTTGACGACGCAACAGTACCGCCGACGGCGACGTTTCGAACGGAACGCATCGAGGCCGCGCATGTTGCTCCCGGTTTCGACGTGCTTGGACGATGGAGGAACTAGCTTGGGGCGAGCTCGCAGGTCCCCGCGGTAACGTTGTGCGGTGACGACTACGGGTGACATATTTTGAATCGTAACCACCGAACGCAACGCACAATTAACAGCAGCGCACAGACGTGAAAGCTATCCGAAGTCCCGAACAGCTTGGCTATTACGCGATACGCGTACGGGGCCGCGGGGCCGCGGCGGGCTTGTACTACTCAGACGTTTTATTGCCCGGCACCGGAGGGCGCCACGATACGTTCAAAGCTTCAGCGCAGGAGGCCTATAGCGAACAAAGCAAGGCCGCCGGTAGCTTCCCCCGCGGTCGGACTGCGCCGGCGGCAGCTCGCGTTGCGGGGCTGGCAAACCGCAAAATCAACGCACAAAAAAAAAAAAAAGTGGAGGATAGCAAAGTAAGGGGAAGGGCACGCGCGCGTGAGGGGAGGGGGCCCGAACGGTAGCGTGCGCACTTTCCCCGAACACCGCCGTCGCTGCGCGGCTCCTTAGCCCCCAAAATAAAATAAGCAAAAAAAAAAAAAAAATCGTCAAGCTGAGTGTGTCGAGACGAGACAACTGTTGAGATATTTATAATGCAATTAAATGCAAAGGTGCAAGCGAGCTGGACAAGAATGACGAAAATAATCCCTGGAAACAAAGGACAAACACAAATCTCCAAACACAGCTAGGCGACTGGTGAGCGACCGATACCCGGACCAGGCGGATTTTTTCGGTCGCTCACCAGTCACCTAGCTGTGTTTGGAGATTTCTGTTTGTCCTTTGTCCCTCATTGCTCCCCTTCTCCGGGGATTATTTTCGTCATTCTTGTCCAGCTCGCTTGCACCTTTGCATTTAATTGCATTATAATTATAAACTTAAATTGCAAGCTCACCCTTGTTGGTGTTAGACTGGTGGCGGCTGATAAAACCCGTTTGCTCTACTGACGTCTAACCCCTGGTTAGCCCAGTTGGTAGAGCGCTCCACCTGTAATGGAGAGGTCCCGGGCTCGATACCCGGACCAGGCGGATGTTTTCGGTCGCTCACCAGTCACCTAGCTGTGTTTGGAGATTTGTGTTTGTCCTTTGTCCCTCATTGTTCCCCTTCTCCAGGGATTATTTTCGTCATTGTTGAGATGGTTGAGATATCCCACTTTAAACGCCTTAACTTCGTTTACCTTCTTTTTTTTGCCGTTTTTTTTTTTTGCTGTTTGAATTAGTGAGGTTTCTTTTTCTTGCTTGCTTAACTTTATTCTATGGATCAAGAGTTCTTTCTTATGCGGCTAGCTTTTTCCGTTCTTTAATTTATTTATTATTTTCGCGTTTTGTTGCCGGCGCTCAATCGCAAACACCGTCGCGGTGTTTGGGAACTTTACCAACTACTAAGCTGTACTGTATTTAGCGGAGGCTCTATTTGGTAAGGTCCGGTTTGTCGCGGTTATTACAATAAACGCTAGAGGCTCAGCTGGCGCTAGTGTCTACGGGACTTCCGGTTGCAAATTGAAGCAGACAGCATGCAGTCTACATTTCCAGCCTCCCTGTGTATTCCTATGGGAAAACGCGCGTGAATTTTGTCTCTTCGCTAGAAAATAACATGAATAACTTTTGTCATTTCGGTTGTACCGGATTGTATGTACCTTTATTGGTACGCTATTCTGAAAGTGTAATTGCTTTAGTTACAGCATTTTTCTTTACCACTGAACGATGTTAAACTTCGCTCTATTTCAGGTCCAAACCTATGTTTCAAGGAAGGTATGTGAAAACGAGCGACGATTCTAAGCAAACTAACGATCGAAAGGAATGTAGAGTGTGTTCAAGGTTCGCTAGCACTCCGGTGACGCTTATATATTGCTAATATGCCCGTCCTGTCACTCTATGAAAATGACTCCGTCGTGCATCGATCGGGTAAAAAAACATTCGAATGTAAAAAATAAACTACGTGGGCTACGAAAGGTGTGTCTTTTTATTATTTCCTATGTCGGGCAGTTTTTATCGGGCACCTGTTCTCTGACTTCTCCCTATTTGCAAAGATTCGGAGCGTGCGCGGTTGATGATTTGAACCTAGAACATGCATCTTCGCACTATTCATGAGCAGAAAGAATAAAGCAGTACTTATTGATTGCATATCGGACTATATTACGTGGCTTTCAATTTATTTTGATCGCCTGCATGCACAAGGAGTTACTTAAGCGCCGTTCACACTCTTGCGACCGAGAACAACCGAGAGAGACCAGACCGGTTTTTAGGACCGGATAGCTGGTCCTAAGAGATCGCAAGAGGCTTAAAAACCGGTTTGGTCTCTCTCGGTCGCAAGAGTGTGAACGGGCCTTTATTCAGTGTTACTGCGTAGTTCTTGCCGTCTCTCTTGGTTTCCCACATGTCCTTCGTTCGTTTGGCGCAGTGCACATAAATACACGTACGAAGCCGTTTTAGCACCGTTTTTAATGCGATGAATTCGAAAGAAAAACGCCGTAACTGACCAATTCTTTCGTCGGCCTGACTGAGAAATGTTCCAAGCTACCTAGAACGTACAAATTATTCGTGATATTTGCTCTTATAATCGAGCGCAGAGAGAAAATGCACTCGCTTTCTCCCATAGAAATGCATTACCGGAAGTCAATTTCTGACTGCTTGCTGTCTGTTTCAAAATGCAACAGCACACTAGTGCCACCTGAGCCTCTAGCGTTTATTGTAATAACTCTATGGTATTAGCAGAGACGTGCGGAAATTTCAACTGGAGCTTAAGTTCGAGAGTTTTAGCAGATCGTCGTTTCGCCCCGATAACGGCACCCGATAACGATACGATACATGCCCAAGGCCGCCGGAGGGGAGAGAGGTATCGTTATCGGAGCGAAAAAACGATCTGCTAAAACTCTGTTAACATATTTTTGTATATCAAATTATCGATATATCGAATTCTTTTTCAATCCCCTTTGAATTCGATATATCCGGGCTCGACTGTATTTGCTTGCCCCCCTACGTAATAGGGCCTTTAGGGGTATTTTGAATAAATTATTAATTGTCCTAAATGGGCCCTTTGGCAGAGACCAACGCTACAGTAACCTTTTTTTTTTTGTGCGACGAGTACTTTTTTGTAGGAACAATTTGGCTCACGTTTTGAGAAACACCCTGTATAATAACTCTGTCCCAAACGGCTAGGCTGTGATGCAGCCAAGCAGAGCTCATAATCACACCGGCCTTGCCGTAGCCTCGTCCGTGCCGAGACACTTGATGTCGTGAATGTGCCCAATCAAAACGAAAGCGCCCGCAGAGAAGTGGCGTTGTGGAGTGCATTTTCACATTGTGTTCCCGAAGATAGTTTCTCGAACCTTTCAACGTTATGTGCGCCAGTGCGACAAGCGGAGCGTGCAGTTGCTCTAGGCAGTGTGTGCTGCCAGCACTACATAACAGACACCTCCGGAATACTGCAATGCCCAGTGTGACAGAATGTGCCGCTCCAAATTAAAAGCATGCATGGTACATCACACGGCTCTGTGCAGTCTCAGATGAGTAAACAAAATATGCAGCATTAAAATAAAACAGCATTTATTAATAGACCAAAGAAGCCACACTACCTAACCAATGTAAATCATACTCCTTCCAAAAACAAGCTTTCAAAGCAAAATACTCTACCTATAAAATAAATAAAAACCATCTCAATACCATTACATAGACAAATGCAGACACTGCCCAAGAACTGCTGTGTCAAAAGTTCACCATTTTTTTTTTCGTAACATGGGAAAACATTGTTATAGTAAATATTACTGTTAAGTGGTCATCAAAATATCCCGTACCGATCCCTAATCACACAAAAAAGCATACAAAAAGCAGGGTTACCTATCACAAGGGGACTTTGTAAGATCACATTCAATACCTTTGCAGCCTTTTCTTTCTCCACTTAAAAAATATTGCTCGAGGAGCCTTGCACCACGCCCGCTAAAAACAGCCGCTTGTACGGGCCATCCGAAACAAGCCTGGTTTAGAGCATTAAAAATCTACCGAGCGAGGTACGGCATTTGGTCGCAGCACAATTGGTAGCTTGCGGCATCTTCTATTGCAGAGAAGCTTTTGTCGCAGCACCGGCCTCTAGAGAGGAGAGACATTGTCTCTCGATAGAGCATACAGAAACCTCGAGTCACTAGCGACCAGAGAAGACTGGCCTTCCAGCTTCCATGTCTCACCACGTCTCCACTTAACACACAGTTTTGCCGAGGGTCAGATTCTGGGACAAAAGAAAACGGCTAAACAAGAGGGAGGGCACTTGCTCGGAGACGACTGTCTGCCAAACGGCTGTGCGGCCATTCCGCCCGAGCGAACGGGTCAGGATTGCAAGCGTAAGAACGCAGGAGACACGAGGCTTGGCAACTTCCGACACATTCTCTACGGCACATACTCTCCGCTGCATGTCAACACGATCACAGGAGAGCTCGTACCAATGGCAGAATTGAAAAACTTCGCTTACAAAATTGGCCATACGTTACATGGTCTCGCCAGAGAGACCACATAGCTGGTAGTGGTGGATTGCTTGGCGCACCTACGAAGAGCGGTGGAACAAAAACACAACTGCGCCTTGTTGGGAGTGTCATTTCCACCCACGGGTGCCAAAGATTCAGATGGCATCTGTACCCTCAAAACCTGAGACACAGCCAGAAAGAAGGGCAATGGTATTTCACAGTATTAGTACCAGTGGCTTAGCTTTTACAAATTCATTGTCATCCTGCAAAAATAAAATGGCTTTATCACCTCACCCACACTGCTCTGGAAAGCTGCAATGACCGCGTGATGCAGCTCTTCCGGCTAATACTGTAATAGTCGCTAGAGTCTACCAAAGATTGAGACTTTCAGGAATATTGCGGCTTAAACATTATGACACACCAGTGCCCCTCGATCAACCGCAACGAGAGTGCCGAAACATCCAGAACAACAGATTATCACAGAAGCCAACAGTGAAAAGTTTATAAAACATTAAATGTCAAGAAGAGTCCCGAGAGCGCCGCAGCCAACGATTTCTGAAGCGTGAACAATGATTCTGTGACCCTCGTGACACATTGCTGCTGGAAAGACAAGATTATAGTCCCTTAGGGACTAATGCTGAATCGCTGCATGCTACCAAACTAGCAGGCTATCAAATCTCGTTGGGAAAGGGAGAGAGGGGAAAAAAGACCTGCTGAAAGGCTCGACAGCCAAGACTACTAAACTAGGCTTAGGAACAGCTAACCACTGTTAGAGGCCCCAGGAAAGCTGTACAACTTTCCCCTAGCTGGGGGAAACAGTGGTCAAGAGGAACGCACACTCGTTGAAAAATAGGGGCAGTCCAAAAGCAAGACCAACTCTCGTGGCAAGTGACAGTCCAGTGGCCAGGTCCGGGTGCTGAGACTACAACGCCACTCATTGCCTTGTGCGCTGGACGCTTGTGCGGCCAAGGGTCCTCAGGCAGGCACTTTCGGCTTGTCGCCCACACCGCCCGCCAGTTCGTACACCTTCACTCCAACCTCATACGCCAGCTTGTTGGCGGCATCCTGAAGGTCACAAAAAAACTGTGTCATCTTTCTGCACCTCTGGTGGTCGTAGCGTGATCGATTTAACCTAGCCATCAAAGTCGGCTGAATTCCTTTTCAGTACTGCAAAAGCCAAGCCTACAAAGTCTACCCAAACATCAGCGCTGACCATTTTACGAAAAATCCCGTGCATCTACATTTTCTTGAAGCATGTGGAGACCCTTTCTATCAACAGAAGTCACGCGTCACTGACAAGGCACATACCATATTTACTCGCATAATAAACACACTTTTTTCCCCGAAAAATTGACACATATTTGGGGGGGCGTTCATTACCTGGGGTAAAATTTTTGCATTTACACACTTCGTGCAAATGTCATTAGGTGCCAATATGGCACAACAAGGTACTGTGGCACGCCACAATAACCATGCTTTGTAAATTGCTAACCTTTTTAGGGCGCTTTCAGGGTGCCTTTTTTCGAAGGAAAAGCGCCCTACGAAGCTCACTCAGCACCAAAAGCAGCACGACCGTTCTTAGGCGATGTATATTGCTAAACATGATTGTAAACCTGAGACTGGGGCAGAAAGAAACACCACCGCCACCCGGCGGTAGCAAAACCACCGCCGGGTGGCGGCGGTTTTGCTAGAATGTGACCCTTTGTGTGAGTGTTTCGCAGCCGAGGTCAAGGGAGATAAGAGAAGGTTTACCCAAATGTGATTGTCCTCTTGTCAAATTGTTTTTTATTGTTGAGACGGCGTTGGAATTGTGGTATAAAAGGCGTGTACGAAATAAACTTTGCAGCTGAGTTTGAGACGTTGCCTCCTCTTTTCTACCTGCTGTTGTGTTCCCTTTCTGCCCCAGTCTCAGGTTTACAATCATGTTCAACTTACACCAGCTCGCCTGCACTCTGACTATTTTTTATATATTGCTAGTATCCCCGGCGGGCACGTTCAGGTATAATCCGCGACTACGCATGTAAGAACTCTGCGTATAAGAACTCGTACGAAGTCCAACCAGGCTCACGCAGCCGTAGCCTTGGCCATTGAAATGCGCTCGAGGAGCAAGGAAGAGAAGGGGAGAAAGGGGGAGGAGGAAAAAGAGAGGGTGCGCCACGGTATAAGTTGGACGGCAAGAGAGGGTTTTGCAGGGGCCAACTTAATGTATGCACTACGCCTGCCGCTAGGGGCGCAAGGAGTCGAAAAACATAGAGAGACTTTACATGAATGCAAAGGATGGGTGGATAGACTAATACGGCTGGCTCCTCTGGATCAGGCGTTGACTTGCGCCACCTGGCCAGTGTTCTACAGCGAACGGGCAACCCTGGTAAGTTCTGTGCCCCCCCCCCCCTCGTCTCTTTTTTTTTTTTTCTTCTTACATCCCTTTTTATATAATAAGGTGGAGAACTGGGCCAGTTGGTTGACGTTATACATGATGGGGAAAACAGCTCAGAAAACACGGACTACGAAGAGGAACAAACACGACAGGACAATGCTGTACTCGCAACTGAAGAATTTTAATAAAGGAAACAAAGACAGAAAAAACATACACCGTATCTTAAAAGATTTCTTTTAATCTTTTAAGATACGGTGTATGTTTTTTCTGTCTTTGTTTCCTTTATTAAAATTCTTCAGTTGTGAGTACAGCATTGTTTGTTCCTCTTCGTAGTCCGTGTATTCTGAGCTGTTTTCCCCATCATGTACCCTTTTTATATATATATTTTTGTCGTGCATAAAGAGTCAAACACACAGAAGCAGGTTTTTTTCACGTAATCTTCATTCATTTTTTAATTTTTTTTCGTGGACATGGAAACAGAAATGATTGCACTGAATTATTTACATGCCACAATAGCAAATGAACACAAATATACAAATTATTACACTGATTTATATAGCATGAAATTAATTAGACACCACACGACACAGTAAGACAGAAACAAAAAAAACTAGCCGTTTGGTCCGTATAAATCCAAACACTTAGAAATAAGTCTTAAAAAACACAATATTAAAACGCCCAACTTAATTAAGTTTCATGCAAGGACAACACCTTCTGCTGGCCAAAAGGGAGCTATCTTTTTTTCCTGCTGTTGAAAAAGAACAATGCTTCACAGCCATGTCTGATAATTGAAAGAAAAAAGATGGGAGGGGAGAAAAGGTGAAATCTGTCTTAACTCAAGCTCCAGTCCTGCCAGCTAAATGTCAAAACTGTAAAAGGTAAAGTTAAGATCGGTGCAGGCATTTAAACAAAACAGAACGAATAGACATAGGGACAGACAAGACGACACATCTTTCGATGTGCCGTCTTGCCCATCTCCGGGTGGTACCAAACGCTCCAACATTGGATTTGATGTGCAGACAGAGGGCACGGCGTCCTATTTCAGGCGCTCCTTGTTTATGAACGCGCCCGCCGCGAAATAAGCTGAGCAGAGATACCGCTCTTTCGTTCTCTGGTGCTCTTTTGGCAAATTGGCGTACGATGCCCATCTGTCGTACCTTAAATGAATATTAATAACATACACTATAAGAACTTGCGTTCACCAGACTTGGCAGTAGCGAGCTAAAGAACTTAGGATCCGAACCGAAACCATACCTGTCATCTGTTGGGAAGAGCATCAGAGATACACCTGGCATCTTATTTGAATTGCCGCACCATCTCGCAGAGCAAGCAGTACTGCAGGCATTAATTACAATTGGTCTGTGACCAGACGCACCAC